>CAEGAE010049533.1:0-155433 GCA_903067095.1 Girardinus metallicus
TTTTGGACTGTGGGAGGAAGCCGGAGTACCCGGAGAGAACCCACGCATGCACAGGGAGAACATGCAAACTCCATGCAGAAAGACCCAGGCCGGGAATCGAACCTAGAACCTTCTTGCTGCAAGGCGGCAACAGCTCTACCAACTGCGCCACTGTGCAGCCATGGCTTTATTACACACTCAGGAAATATATAACAACATATAAACAATTAGATAAGAGTGGTAGAAACTGTCTGCCAATATGTTGCTTTTACTTCCTTTCCTCTCCCATTATCTAAGTTCAGTGATCCATTTGTTTATCCATCCTCCCATTTATTAATCAATTCTGCTTGTTTTTTATCCATCCATCTATTCCTGCCTTCATCCATTTGCTGACCCACTTCCTAAATCTATATGTCCTGTTCCTGTCTTCCCTTCCTTTTGTTCGTCCATCTTCTCATCCATTCTTCCTGACTGTTGAACAGTCTTCTGATACCCAACATGCAGACATTTTTGCTGATTTCAAATTTAAATCATAAAGTCCGTAGTAAAATTAGCTTTAAATTCATAGTGAACTTTTGTATTGGTAGTTACAAAGAAGCCAGAGTTTAGAAATATGTAAGGAAGACTGTTAGGTTTTCAGTGTGTAGGTGTTGAATCTTAGACAATCCAGATGTTTGCAATCCTCAATGTTTGAATAAAGAACTTGGTTAAAGACTGAAAAATATTTAGGATGTTTTTCTTTTTTACTTTCTTGACATTATAACGCGCTAATCTCCTGAGACTTGTAGTCGACTCCCAAACATGTTTTTTTTTAAAATGCACTGCTGCAGCCGAAGCTCATTTAGGTTTGTGATTGTTCTGTAAACAATGTTTGTCTTTTAGACAAGTTTCAAAGTGACATCCACTTCAATATCAGGATTCAGGCTTTTCTTGTAGAACTTGCTGTTCTTTCAAGATGAGCTGCGCTACAAAGTACTTAAAATGTCTCAGTTTGTCAATGGAAAAACTTTTTCTGGCTATCTAAATTTGTGTACCAATGATTTTTCTTTCCTGCAGGTTACAAAGTTCATAAACCATCTTGGGATTTAGTATTTTCTTTTTCTGGATAATAGTGAAAACACTTCTGTTTCATAAAGTGTATTCTTTGTCCTGTTGTGTTAAAGATTCATTCTTCCACCCGACTGTAAATTTATCCATCCATCTGCACATCAATCTTTCTTCCTATTAAACACCTTGTTGTTCTGTATTAAAACCTGATTACTGTGGAAATTTGTTGCCATATGAATAACTGAAGCTGTGGTGCTTTAAATAATGTTGATCAGTCATGTTATAATTTAAATTTCCCCATCTTTATTCATACTTACCTTTTTTTATTTACTTTTGCAGACAGATAAGAGCTTATATGTGGTCACTGAGCAGGTGACTCCTCTCTCAGTTCACCTGAAGGCCCAAGCAGAGAAGGGGGGCGCCGGAGAGCTGGAGATCTCCTGGGGTCTCCACCAGATAGTGGTAAGAATCTGACAGGATATCAGATCCTATCAGGCCAGCCTTAGTTTTGCAGAATTGTCCATTATGCGCTGAAAGTCGCCTTTCACTACATTTTATTCCTGTCGTTTTTCTTCTCAGAAAGCTCTGAGTTTTCTGGTCAACGACTGCCACCTGCTCCACAACAACCTGGGTATCTGGGCGGTTTTTGTGGATCGAGCCGGAGAGTGGAAGCTCGGCGCCCTCGACCACTTGGCGCCCGAGCAGGGCGACCCAAGCGGCGTCTCCCTCCCCACGCCGAAGGCTGTTTACCCGGACATGGAGAAGTACGACCCGCCGGAGGCGTCCAACAGCAGCGGGGAGAAATGGTGAGGAAAGAGAGGCTTCAAAGATATGCATAATTTATTATTGTTATTGATTTGGTTTTATTTTTGTTATCCAGGGCGGGGGAGGTGTGGCGACTGGGATGTTTGATATGGGAGGTTTTTAACGGACCCCTCCCTCGGACGTCATCCCTCCGATCTCTGGGAAAAGTAAGTTTGTTTATTTTTAAGCTAGTTACAACTCTAATATGGAAGTTAAAAAAGGTGATTAATCATATTTTCTATATTGTAAACTTTTTGTCTAATTTTTATTTCTTGTTATTTTTCCTTGTTTGTCTTTTATATTTTTTCCTACAGATTCCCAAGACGTTGGTGCCCCACTACTGTGAGCTGGTCGGGGCGAATCCCCGGGCTCGACCAAACCCGGCCCGCTTCCTCCAGAACTGCAGGACTCCCGGAGGTTTCCTCAGCAACAGCTTTGTGGAGAGCAACCTCTTCCTGGAGGAGATCCAGGTCAGCGAATCCAATATTTCTCTCTGCCAGATTGAAACTAATACTTTTTCTCTTTTACCGGATCTCTGAGATATATGTGGGTTTGTTTGATTAGAGAGTTGCAAGCCTTCAAAAACGTAAACTGTTCTTCAATTTTATTTATTCAAGGTGAATTTTGCTGATGTTGATTCAGTGATTCCTAAGAATGATGAAAATCCCTCCAATCTGTTCCAGATCAAGGATCCAGCTGAGAAGCAGCAGTTTTTCCAGGACCTGAATGATCATCTAGACTCTTTTCCGGAAGACTTCTGTAAACATAAAGTCCTTCCTCAGCTGCTCACCGCCTTCGAGTTCGGAAACGCAGGCGCCGTCATCCTCACGCCGCTCTTCAAGGCAACTTTTAATCTCTCATCAACCTGATTATTTTCACCGTGAGAGAAAGAAAAGACACTAAGAACATCATTTCTCTCTCTCTGCGTTTCAGGTGGGGAAGTTCTTGTCAGCAGAAGAATACCAACAGAAAATCATTCCCGTCATAGTGAAGATGTTTTCCTCCACAGACCGAGCGATGAGGATTCGACTTCTACAGCAGGTATTTCACATTCCTGACGATGGAATTAAAATGTGGCATTTAGCTCCAGACTGCGGCTGAATTAGATTTCAACAGGTGGGGCTGGATTTATAGCAAAGAAGATCTTTTAATTTGTGAATTTGAAAAGGTTTCGATGTTTCGTTAGAAACCCAGAATGAAGTGAATGTACTCTTCTGAACTGCACTGTAAATTTTTAAACATTCAAAGCACATTCAGTAGCGACAGAATGCCGTGTAGCGAATAGTAATAAACTTTAAAACAGGTAAAATGTGATTATTTATCCACTTTGCTGAGTTTTGTTGTGTTTCTCAGATGGAGCAGTTCATTCAGTATCTGAACGAGGCGGCGGTTAACTCCCAGATTTTCCCTCATGTCGTCCACGGCTTCACGGACACCAACCCCGCCATCAGAGAGCAGACGGTTAAGGTACGAAGTTTACAGAATCAGACATGGCAGCCGGAGCGACGCCTCCTGCAGACGTTAATCTTCCATGTTTCTCCTCCTGGCGGCTGCAGTCGATGCTGCTGCTGGCGCCCAAACTGAACGAGACCAACCTGAACCAGGAGCTCATGCGTCACTTCGCCCGACTGCAGGCCAGAGATGAACAAGGCCCGATCCGCTGCAACACCACCGTGTGTTTGGGCAAAATCGCCTCCTACCTCAACGCCGGGGTAAAACACAAAACGCACTGGACGTTTTTGTTTTTAAACTTAAAAACCAAAATGCGACAATCTCAATTATCCTTTTCGTCGCAGACCCGGCAGAGAATCCTGGTCTCTGCGTTTTCTCGAGCCACTAAAGACCCGTTTCCTGCTTCGCGTTCTGCCGGCGTGTTGGGCTTCGCAGCAACACACAACTACTACAGTGTTACAGAGATCGCCGCCCGCATCCTGCCCACGCTCTGCGCCGTCACTGTGGATCCCGATAAGGGCGTCAGGGAGCAGGTATGACCGTCGTTCACTGTGACCGGTCCGAAAGATATTTACTTATCACTTATTATGTAATCAGCAGCATTTATGGTTTATATATTGGAAATAAAACTTATTTATTTACTGATGGTAGCAAAAACAAAAGTATGTTTGATATTTCCACTAAGATGCACAATAATATAGTAACAACAGCTTGTTTGATCAGTTTTAACAGCAGTTTTAACCCAGATTAATAATATTTGAACATATTTTTAATCCGGTCTCTGGTCTGATGTGCCAAATCGTCTCTCTGTTTCTGTCAGGCGTTCAAAGCCATCAAGAGCTTCCTCACCAAGCTGGAGACGGTTTCTGAGGATCCAAGCAAGCTGGCTGAGATCGGTATGTAACAAACTGCTCTGACCTGCACAGTCACTTCTGTCACAGCTGTACTCCGCTGTGCAAACGTCTCGAGTCAGCCTTACACTTTACTGTGAAGGAACCAGACGAGCTAATCTTTTGTTATTGAGGTCTTTCAAAGGTTTGTTTTATAGAAATGCTGTAAGTCTTTAGTGATCCAAATGTATCTGTAATGACTTGAGAGTCTGGCACAGTGTGTTAGATGTTTTATGTTTACATACAATCTCAGTTTTTGAGAAAGATGGGAAGCATTGCAGCTGATTCAACCTTTGAACTGGTAATATTTTAAATGCAGCTTTGATTCAACCAAATTGATTTGGAAAAATGTTTCTCTGTAGGTTGATTTTGTTGTTTTTGTAATTAAAAACAACAGTTATTTTTATTTTGACCTATAAGATGCCAAATATTTCCATACAAATATATTTTGATCCATCTAATGATAGTGAGACAATTGATAGTTACTTAATACTTTTCTACTCTCGTAATTTCTTGTGCAGCTACATTTTACTCTTACTTGTGTAAAATCTTTAGCTACTCTAACCATGTCTATCGATTTAATGGATGTTCCGGTTCACACTTAGAGTAAATGTAGGTATGTTTTCAAACGGTCTTTTTTGACTTATTTTTATTTTTAAGATTTTTGAGAGGTTGATGTTGCAGCTGAACTTACTTTAGGGTTGGGATAGTTTCAGTATTCAGTTTTTAAAAGCATGTTAATCTGACTAGACTAGCTGTAAAGGATGTGGAAGAGGTCATATTTACCAGTTTCAGACTGATTAGTGAGGAAGTAATAGTAATGTAAATATACTAATGTATCTGTTGATCAACTGATGTAAAGGGGAAAAAAAGCATCTCTGAATTCTGGGTTGTTGTTCCTGCAGAGAAGGATGTGGGATCGAGCGCTCAGCCTGCAGGAGCTTCGTCTAGCTGGACCGGCTGGGCCGTGACCGGCGTCTCCTCGCTCACCTCCAAGCTGATCCGCAACAACCCAGGAGCAGAGGGCAGCGCCGCAGCCGAGGGCAGCGGCCCGCCGTCCAGCGCAACCAGCCCCACCAGTGCCACTGACGGAGCATCAGCCTTAAGCAAAGGTACAGCTTTTTTTTATTATTAGAATAAACTGAGAATAAACCGCATTACATTGTAATAAAGCTCTTCTATGCACAGGGTTCTTATTGAAACACTTCAAGATTATTGACGTTTAATGAGTTGTATTCAGTCCAATCCGGTTTTATTTATCCAGCTCGTTTAAGAAAAACAAGGGGACCGAAGTTCTGGTGAGACAAGTAACAACATAAAAGAAAATGCATACATATATTAAAAGACATAAAACAGCTAAACAATTACAAAAATGAAGAACAATTAAAGGAGAATCAAATAAATGTTCAACATTTCAAGGTTTGCAAAGTGTTTGAGTTCTGTGTAAAGTCCTTGAAAGTGTTTGACATTCAAACTGCAGAGTTTTGCGAGCCTAAGTTTGTAAAGCATTATTTGCAGTTGAAACAACCAGATATGTACAGATAATAAAAAGACACACACATTTTGTTTCTTCCTGTTTGAAGTTCAGTCAGACCTAATTTCTCTTGTTTTAGGTTAGTTAGAATTACCAAAATTATTTCTATTTGCTAATGCCAGAAAACCTGGCAAGAACATTTTTTTTTCTTGTAACTTTCTCAGATCAGTCAGATAATCAAAACATAAAATGTTATATTTCAGATTAGCTTGTCCCTGCTGTAGAATATGGAGTACAGTATGTTTTTAAGAAAGCTTCTATCTTCTTCAGTTCTTTTGTACTGATTTTTTTTTTTTTTTTTTTTTTTTTTTTTTTTCAAAGTGTGCCACTGGAAAAGTTTGAGAACTTTTCTTGAAAATGTTTGAAAAGTGCTTGAATTTTGCTGCGGGAAATGTGTATAAACGCTGTGTGTATTTTGTCTGACATGATGATAATAATCACTTCTATTCTCTGGTGCAGAAGATAAAACCCAACACTCCTCCTTGTCTCACCACGGTGCCTCTGATCGTACCAACCAGTCGCCGACGCCTGAAGCCACAGACAACGATGAAGAGCAAATCGGAGACCGCTGGGACGATGAAGAGGACTGGGGTAGCTTGGAGGTGCATTTATTACTTCTGACGGTGCGTTGTCATGGAGCCGTGCGTTTTGAGTTTGTGAATCACTGAGTCTTTTTCTACAGGAACCGGAAAAAGCTCAGACTGATGACTGGAACACCGACTGGTCTGGAGCTGCATCATCCAAAAAGAAAGCCACTGATAGAGGAGTACGAACCATTCATCCTGAGGACTGTTTCTACGGTAACGATGGTGCTTGTTTTAAAGCATTTTCTTTCGATACGTAGGCTGGACGATCGTCCGCCTCCATGGCGGTGAAGAAGCAAAGCTCTGACTGGAGCAGCTCCGGCTGGGACGCCGACGACAGCTGGTCCAACGAGAAGGAAGGCCAGGGCCAGAGTTCAGCGGGCGAGGAGGGCTGGGGCAACGACTGGGGGGAGGAGGAGACGGACGTGACTCCGGCCAGTAAGAACCTGCCGCTACCTGAAGGCGTCCGGCTCGCCAGCGAGTACAACTGGGACAGCAGCTCCGGAAAGGGCGTCACGCAGAACGACCTTTTCGCCAGCGTGTCTCAGAGAAACACGGCTGCTGCCACGGTGAGGTCCCAACAGGAAAAAAACAGGAAACACAGGAAGATTGAGCGTGTCTTGGATGTTTAAATCTGTGTTTTTCAGCTTCAACACTGATGGTTTGTATTTTTCTACTTTCATTTGGTTCTCAACTCCTTCTGAAAACAGCCCAAGTGCTTAAAAAACCTTCAAAGCTGATATTTTTTGGAAAATGAGCCGTTTGAATCACAATCAAAGGGCACTGTGGTGTTTCCTAGCAACCCTAACAGAGCCCAGCCCTGTTACCTAGCAACGCCAGCAGAGTTCCAGCATGTTTAGTCAACTGATTTTACCACTGTATGGCTGCTGGAAAAGAAACGTGTTTTATGATATCTAACCTGCTTAACTTGATTTGATTTTAATTTTCGGCTGAAGCAACTTCATTTTCAACGTTTCTGTTTTTGTTTTAAAACTTCCTTTAGATTAATACACACTTGTCATAAATTAAGTAGTCGTGCTACTTTCCGTTTTTATATATTTTTATTGGATATTGTCAGTTCACTATTCAAATATTACCTCGTTGTTGGACTGTTAAGCTCATTGTTACAAATACGGTATTAAACATCCAGTAGCTGATTTAAATTGTAAACCAGGCGGCATAATTACTACATTATTGAGCGCGCCTGTATATAAACTGTACAGCTAAATGAAAAAGGAAAAAAGAAGTTGTACATATATTGGGTACAGTTGTCTAGATTTATGTCCATGTTGTAACATGAGATATAAATACCATAATGCTGACATAAACTGTACAGTTTCTGGGCAATTAATCTTTTTATAAATTAATAATTGAAATGTTTTTCTAAATATGATGAAAGCAAATATTAAAAAATTACAATGAAACTTGTTCACGTATTGAGCTAGACTGATGCCAATAAGGTGAAAATGAATTTAAGCCAAAATGGTTCATTTGTGTCTGCTGTGCATTTTCTACCAAGGCAAGAAAACATGTTTAAAATAATGCAATTTAAGCTATAATGACTGCTTGACGTAAAGTTTGCTTTTACTTAAAGTGTTCAACTAAGAATCATTTTGGCTGAATAATTTAAAACCCAGCTCAGTGGAGTTCCCACTCGGTGATGATTTGTTTTGTCTCTCGTCGACAGACTGGAGACGGCTGGAGCTCAGAGACGACCGGAGACTGGGGCACCGAGAGCTGGGAGTCGGTCGAAGGAGGCCAGAGTGAGTCCTTCAACTCAAATCTAATCTCGTATTTTTACTCAAAATGTTCTGTTCTTTCTCTTTTTGTGATTCAGGATGTTTTGCTTCTGCTATGTAACGCTTTGGTTCCTCAGCCTCAGATCTAGAGTCACATTTACACCAAAATAAATACATATTTTCAGAAGTTTTGCTTAACATTTCAGGATATCAGGCAGAATTGGCAGCTTCTTTACTATGTTGTCTGATTAAGTCAGAAACCTGGGCTTGGTTTTGTGGAACCAGGTAAAAATATTTATATTTGAGAACTCTTCTCAGGTTCTCAAGGTTTAAGATAAAAGTATCTCAGTTTAAGCCTGGCAGTAATAAAATATCTTATATAACAAACCTTGAACATTTTCACATTTTTGTCACATTGACACAAGATATAACATATTGTACTGAGATGTAATGTGATAGACCAAAATAAAGTAGATTATAATTGTGAAGGAAAATGATGCATGACACAATTTTCAACATGTTTAAGGAATAAAAAGCTGAAAAATGTGGCTCACGTTTAGGTTTTGTTTTTAGAACCAACAAAAATGGCTCAGAAACACTTTTTAAAATAATACAATAGTTTTTTTTGTGATCCATATGTACTTTCAGATCATTTTGTGCCAATTTTACAGTAAAACTACCTCCAAGAGAGATCTTTAAATAAACACTTCATTGCTAATGAGGTCATTATCTTATTCTGCTTCTTATACATCTGTAACACCGAATAAGTTACAATTAAAAACACTGATTTAATATCTAATGGATCCGAGTCATAATTTCCCACATTGACTTCATATTAAATGGCCAGAAATGAAAACGTTCGTATGACGTATAAACATCTGCTTTTCGTTGCCCCAGATCTCAGCAAGGCGGAGCTGTCGAAGAAGAAACGAGAGGAAAGGAGGAAAGAGCTGGAGGCCAAGCGGGCGGAACGTAAAGCTGCTAAAGGTCCTCTGAAACTCGGAGCGCGCAAGCTGGACTGATTCTGGTCGAACAGCAGGGCTGAGACACGGAGACCGGAGTCCAGCAGTGGACAGCGTTTCCACTAGCAGCCAGTAAAGAAAACTGTGAACAGTTCCTTTAACAAAGAAGGCTTGGATGCTGAAAAGAAGGAGGATTTTCTGTCTTTTCTCATTAAGACTGATGGAAGTTAAGGTAAAGACAGAAATGTGATGGAAAATCCAAAGAGACTTAAAGCAGGATGAATCATAAAGTTGCTGTTGTACAGTAAATGTATATACCCTGTGCATCATGTGTTAAATTACTTTTTTTTTAAGCGATGCGTACAACATACAGAACGTCCTGTAATGTTTCACTGGATGTCTTTCAGTGCGTTCTGTATTCACACACATGGATATGACTGTTTTTAGTCCATCTGTTCCAGATTTTAGACTGAAAATCAGTCCATGCATGCACCTATTTGGCCTGACAACAATCTCCATTGCAGTAGATTACATTCGTGTCTTCACTTTGCACATATAGCACTGTATTTACTCTGTGAGAGCGGGCAGCGCTGACTGGCTGCAGGCATGTCAGTGAAGCCTTTTTTTGGACCGATAATGAATCAGCGTGAGCAAATAGAAAAGCAGAAAGATGTTAATTTATAGTAGAAACTGTTTACATTTTTCCTCGTCTAATGGAGGATTTAAGATTCCAGCAGGGGTCGCTGTAGACACAAAAGGAAAGTGCATCCGTAGTAGTTTGGTCAGGGTGAAATGTACATGTTGTACTGTTGTGCCTTTTTATTTGGCTGCAGATCTACTCTAATAATAAACTCCCAAAACGGAAATCTTCACCGTCAAACACTTTGGCTCCTAAACTTCTGAACTTTAGCGCACTCTGTTTTTAACTCATACTTTCATTGTAGCCTTTTATCTTCTGTTTCTGTTGGATGTGACGTTACGTCAGGGTTGGTACTGATTAAAAATCAGGGACCGGGTCAGTTGTCATTGCGGTGATCTGTAAGAAGCTGTGTGGGTTTGGTCTGAAGAGGGTCAACGGTCAAATCATGGTGCATGTGTGCTATTCCAAAATAAAAACAAATACTCAAAAATTATACTTCTGTGCCATTTGGTTTATGTATTTTTTACAGAGTCAAACTTTGCTTTAATTTTTCAAAGTGGTTTTAGCGTTTTGTCAGACTAAACAATTCACTGACTTGCAGTACAGGGGAAAAGTAACAAAAGTTTTGTGAAGAAGAATCAAAGTCAGTTTTTAACATTCTTTATGACTAAATATCTGAAAAGTGTGGTGTGCATTTGCATTTAACCACCCTGAGTGAAAACATTGTAGAACCACCATTTACACTTACCAATCTTTTGGTTTACGATTCCAGGAGTGACAATCCCACAGGATGATACTGCCACCGTCATGTTTCAGCATGGAGAAACATGATCTGTGAGGATTTCCTGTGGCTTGTCAATGAGATGACTGACATGCCGCAGGAAATAATATGCTTAATAGATCTGGGTCTAAGGAAATCGTGAAGCCTAAAGGTGCGTTTTACCTTTACCACCTTATATACAGTTTTATCTTAAGATTAGAAAATAACAGAAACATTACAGAGTTTTACTTGGTCACAGAAAAAAATAAAAACTGCACTTGTGGCAAAACTTGATCAAGATAAAATGTAAACTTTTCCATTACAGTGTCATTTACAAATCAAACTGAATGATACATTAATCACACCGTAAAAAAAGAGGCTTTTTTACAGAAGATAAGTAAGGTCATGTATTTAAAACGTGTTAGTGTTTGTAACACTAACGCGTCTTTATTTCTTGAAGGATATTAATTATCTTAAAAATCAACCTCCCACTACAATAGATTATGATATATTTACTGTGAAATTTCCTAAGGATTATAAAATCTGTGACTTTCAGAGCTGCGTAGAGTTTTTAAACACTTTCAAACAAAACCTGACAGGATACGTTACCTTAATTTTTTACCCAGGAACACAAATGTTTATTGACAAAAACATTGGATACCAACATTCACACATGTTTTTGTTTATTAACAACAAACAAGTACATACCTGAAGGACAAAAAAATGAAATATTTCTATGAACAATTAGAAATTATTTCCATTTCAAAATTATGCATTCTAAATACATGTATATATTATTTCATAAGGCATTTTGTAGCAATAAATTTTTTCATTTTGATTTTCAAATTGTTACACTGATTGCAGTCAGGTAAATATCTTTTGTGTTTACAAAAAAGTTAATCTATTGTTCAAAATATTGTCCTGTGAAGTTCATATATTTAACATCTGACCATTTTTGTCTTTCAGCACCCGTTCAAGTAAAAATACTAATTGTTGCTTTTGTGCTTTCTGTAGAAATTTTAGACCCTGAAATAGAGGGAAAGGATCAAAACATAAACCTTAAAAATCAGCTGATGGATTGTTAAAGACGAGTTGGAAGTCAGCCAGTTCCATTTAATATCAGACAAATTAGGCAGTGTTATCTGTGATCAGTAGTGGCAAGTGGCCCTTAGGCTTCGCTGGTGATGAGTTATTCAAAGCTGCTGAACAGACCGCTGTGGTTTCAGTCAGTGGGTGTCCTCCTTTTCCTTTCTGCTGCCTCCAAACAGAGCGCTGGCCAGAGCGAAGACACCAAGACCCACGAATGCAGCTGCACCAGCCACCATTGCAACTTCACCTGCCTTCTGCACCTGCAGCGGAGGAAAATCCAGCTTTAGTTACTTAAAAAAAACTGAAGCTGAATTTAAACTAAGCAGCGACTCAGTCCACAGACAGATTGGTTTATTCATATCTGGTTAAGATTATCTTTTGAATTTTTTTATGCAACCACAGTCTGTTTTCATTTTATTATTGCTAATGTCTCCATTCTGCCCTGGTGCTCCTGATATTTTTAGATGAGAAATGTGTAACGGTGATTGAAGTAAACACATTTTAAAGGTTAAAATATGTTAACACCAGTCTTCTATAGTGCACCACATACCTACAAGACAATAAATAAAAGGTACAATTAGAGAATAAATGATCTGCAAACCAAACTGAGAAGTCTTTTTTATTAGACTTACATAGAGAGGCTCTTATCAGCAGCGTCCAGTTGTTTGCAGTTCAGCTCCACCTCAGTTAAAGTTATCGCAATCTTTTTGCCTCTATAAAGCTCCTAAACTATTATTTCTTTTACATTAAATGTAGAAACACCTTTGTTCATCTTCTGTATTAATTAATGGTTTAGAGCTTTACACTGTGAGACTGAGATACTTGCTTGAGCTGAGAGCAGCTTGTGTCTGAAAATGTGGGACTGATCTTAAAATAAAGCCACTATTAGGAAGAGAAGGACAGAGCTGTAAGTTAATGGTTAAAGATTATGTTGTACGTTATCATATGCTAATGTCAGAACCATAAAAGTCCTAAATAACCCACAGCCGAGCTTCCTGTTAGTTTTCAAAAAGGAGAAATAATTTTAATATGTAAACCGTCTATGGATAATAATAATAATAATAAATCAAGTTTGAAATTTGGTGTTAGTTCAAAATTTCCTGACTTTCTTACTATAAAAAACAAATGTACTTGAACTTCTATTCAAGCTGCAGACTTAGCAGTTTCTAGTTTTGCGTTGAGGGGCCGTTGTGTTATGCATTAAGGTCAGAGTTCAGTGTTCCTGAAGTATTGTCAACATACTTCACAATATTAAAGGTTATGCAGAGTTCACATTTTGGACATTTTTATATTTATATTTGGGTCTCAACTGCTTCTGAAAACAAACCAAGCTCTTAAAAAATCAACAAGAAAAAAAACAAATTAGCACCCAGATGGTTTTTGGAAACAAGTTAATATTTTTTGGTGTCTGGAAATTGAGCAGTAACAAACATTTCCCAATTGTTTAGTGATAATCATAAGGCCTTGTGCCATTACCTAGCAACCCAAACCCTCACCTAGTAACCCCAATCTGAGCTCCAGCACGTTTGGTCAGCTGCTGTATAATGGCTGCAGGAAAAGACAAGGTTTTTGTTGCCTTATTATCCAGAAACCACTTGCTGTATTCTTGCTGAGCAGGAGGCTCTACTTTTGCTTTTCACTGCTGTACGATTGTATAATTGTGATCCGTTTGCAGCCATTTTCACGAGCGGGCGTGGCCAGGAGCAGTTTATTTAGATTTAAAGTGACAAGAAGCCCTGAAAAATCTCAATGTGAAAGGACCTCAGAATAGGCAGTACTGACCAGAATAAAATCTCCTGAGCGATTTTGTGCAGAAAACATCATGAACATGTTTTGTATAGCACATAGACCTATCCTAACCTGTTTCAATATGTATGTGATCTTTTACATAAAACCTGACCTGCCTACCTGTCGGGACTCTGCTTTCCCATAGCGCAGCTCGTTGACAAAGTGTTCGCAGTTTCCCCTGAAGATGCAGTACGGCAGCTCCTGACCAACCATAATACAGGCCTCACGCACAATAACATGAGGCGGGCGGGGCTTGTACTTCTCGTCCAGACCGTTGTTTATCAGCCACTTATCTGTTCCCACCACGTCCCAGAGCTCCTCCTTCTTGACAATGGCTTTCTCGGCCAGGACGGACATTATGCTGCTGGAGCCTGCAGCAGGAACTTCAGCTGATAAAACACAAAGAGGAAAACATCACGAGGGTGAACTCGCCTTGGTTTTTCAACTGTGGTAAGCTTACTACTGTTGTACTGTCTCTACTGGTACAAAAACAGTTACATTTTGGCACTATTTGCAGTGTGAATCTACAAGTTTTTACTGGTAGAGGATTAAAAATGGATTTGGATGAGGTTGCTGGAAGCTCCCTATTCAATTTAGTGCTAGTTTACAATGTACATTAAGTCAAGTTAATTCAGACAGAAATATATAATTAAATCAACTGGTGGATTCCATCAAAGTTATACCATAAAACGATCAAATGCAATTTGTTGTGCAAAGTGGTAAAAGTTATCTAGGGAAATCCAGGTGATCGCATCAAGTTATTGACTCTGCAACACTCCTTCCTCCTGGGGAAGCATGTGGCGACAGTGGACAGTAACTGCCATGTTGGTAGGTTTCAGTGGACCCATATATAAAGAGAGACAGAGACATGAAATGTTAAATTGAAAAAAAGATAAATACAAAAACTTACAACAAGCCAGGAGAACAGAAAAGGCAGGAGGCAGATGGGAGGGAGCAGGAGGAACCAGCAAGGAATGAGAGGAGAAGAGATTTATAAATACTGGGAGAGTGAATACTGGAGTAAAGCACCTGGGCTGATTAGCTAATCGACTGCAGGTGCGAGAGGAGAGAGAAGAAGACAGACTGTGAAGAAAGAGAGAAAATGGCTCAGGAGGCGAGGGAGAGTACACAAACAGGGGAACAAGGAAATTTACCTAACACTAACAAATACCTACACATAAGGCACATAACAAAACTAAAGCAACCGGGAAAGAACTGAACCAAAGGAGAACAGAAACAGGCCGATCAAATCAAAATAAGAATGGATAACAAATCAGAACAAGAGCCCAAAACAACTCAAACAACACGAGACGGTAACATCTCCTTAATAACCGGAAAGTGTTCGAATGTGTTCAAATCACTTAAATTTGTCAGTGATATCAACCCAAACTTAACCATGTTTCAGATCCCATTGGGATTTCCTCATTGTTCTTCTCAGCAATCAGGCTAATTGCTAGTAGCAACAGAAGCTAACAAGGTAAATCTCTGCATTTTGTTTAGCAGCATGCTCTCTATAGTAGGATTTATAGTACAACTGGTATAAATCAACAAAGGTGTTTTCAATAACAGTTGTATGCACAGGGCAGCCATATTGGATTTTGAAGTTGGTGTTAGTGAGAAAACTTTAGCTTTCCTACTTTAAATTGTCACTTCTACTGATATTTTGATTAAATTTCAAGTTTTACATTTCAACCTTTTAGGTACAAATAGAAGAGCGCTGATGAATAAGACCAATTTTCTGTATTATTTTCTGTTTCTGTTGACTTGACACAAGAAACTAAGAAGAGCCTGAGTTTGTTCTAAAATATCTGCACAGAAAGTGTAAAACCCTGGAAATCTCTGTTTATTTTCAAACACCGCTACCTTTAAAGCTGACTTTACATTTATTTCAGTTTTAAAAAGTTATATGAACCTCCGCTGTAGTCTGAAAAAGCACACACCCAGTGAAGTTGTGGGCTGTCTTAAGCAGCTTTTTTTCCCCCCAAATCTGACATTTGGAAACTATTTCTGTGTGTGTTTAACTCACAGGGTGGTGCCAAGTGAACGACGAATCCCTCTCCGACATAGACAGCCCAGTGCTGGTATGAGCCACGGTAGATCTCTATCAGGTCCCCTGACTCTGGTTTCTCATCATACTGGGATCAGACGACAGACAGAAACATGTTGAACATTGCAACAGATTTTGTGCACAACATTTGACCTCGTTTCACTGCAAAATAAGAGATGGGTGTAACAAACACAAGATTTTTAGATTCAACTACATATATTATACCTTGTTTTTCTACTATTCGCAACAATCTAATGGTTATACTGTGCTATACACATTTTCTAGTGGACGGTCAGACATAATGACAAGCTTCTATTTAAATACAGCCTCCTCACCAGTGTTGGAGCCATGTCGGGACTTTTTTTAACCCACAGTGGCCTGAAATGCTTTCACTTTCTGATTAAACACCTGCAAAGACAAAATAAGCTTTAACACAAATTCTCACAGCAACTCAAAGCATAAGATTTAAAAGATTGATTCTAATATAATTGTTAAAACCATCCTATTGAAAGCATGAGCATCAGTAATTGACTTTTAAAAGAATAGAAATACATTTAATTAATAAATAATAAAATAATAATAGTAAATAATAACATGCTAATTTGCTCAAAGCAGACTTCTTTAGGATATTACATATTTACTACTACAAATTTGATGCAAATGCAAATGTATTTGATTAATTTTATAACAGAACGGAATACAGCAGTGATATTATGAACAGCGATGTCACAATAAATACGTTATTAACCTTGCGTTATTAACGTGTAACGTCCCAGTTTCAACGACTTACCAAACAAAATGAGTCGTAGCAGCACAAAACGCAAATCTTTAAACGCGCATTGACCTGGTCAAATTGGTCCGTGTTTGCATCATCCTAGCCTCCACGAACCGCGGCGCTGATCCCAGATCAGCTCTGAAACGCCACAGCATCACACCAACGGCACGACGCCGCCAGTACAGCCCGGTTCCGACCCGTTTTAAAAGATTATAACGCTGTCCTTACCTGAGGCGACGGGGTCGGGTTGCTCTGTGAAGTGCCAGGCGCCGCCAGTGACGCCGAAGTTAAAGCTCAGCTGGCCGCTCCTGACACGTGACCCCAGAAGTACAAAAAAAACAAAAAAACAAAAGACGTCACCGAGCGAGCAAACGTCACGATGGACTCACGTTTCTGCATTCCATTGGATGCGAATGTTCTTAATTTAAGAACGTTGCTCATTAAGATTTAAATGGTGGTGACTGTTTCTGTTACGGTTTTATAACGATTCAGTCTTCCTAAAAACGGAGGTATGAATAAATAAGTGAATACATAAATAAATAGCCAATGCTTCACTTCTTTTAAAATCTTTCATACTTTTAGACTTTATTCCCCTTTTTTAAAAATCATGTTACAAGCTTTTTAAATGTATTTTGTTGGTAATTTATGACGTAAAGCAACGCAAACCATCATTTATCAATCATTTAGTCAAAGTTGCACAGATGGGGAAGATGGTGATCTGGGTTTTACACAAAGAAATATTCATTTTAAATGAACAGACTCAAGTTAAAACTTCCTTCTTTATCTCTGATCAATAGATTCAAATAAAGTATTGTCTTTCTTTAGACATTACTGTAGTTATTGAAGTATGGCCTGAGTAAATACCCAGCTTGGTGAGAGGACTCTGCTCTCTGTCCTGACTCATGACATTTCATCACACGTCTTACATGTGATGAAATGCTGGGATTCTAAGAAAGAAAATATTGGTTTTTGGACTGTACTGTTTAGATTTCTTTTAGTTTCTTTAAGTAGCTGGATTTATTAAGTTGTCATACATAGAGAGATGACCGGTCACCAGAGCACCACATGCCTGATGGACACAATCAATGTGCTGTCAAACTCATGAGGAACCATGTAGAAACCTTGCTTTTGTGGGTGAGAACCACAACACTCCACACTCAGACAGCTACAAAACTAACACCTGCTGAGAGTCGTGACTGTCACAATTTAAAATCATTCTACTTGATGCTCCTATTCACATTTTTTAAACAACTGTTTGGATTTTAAAGTGAATGAAAAACTGAAGTGATATCTCTACTTTTTTACGACATATTGCTGTAGGTGAAGTAAGCTCTGTGATCAATGTAATCACAGCATATTCATCTAAGGAGATGGGTAGTAACCAATTACATTTACTTGAGTAACTTTTTGGAAGACATGTACTCTTAGGAGTAGTCTTACTATATCATACTTTATACTTTAACTTGAGTAATATTATTATGAGTTATTACTACTCTTAGTTGGGAAAAATGTCTTAATACTCTATTCACTGTGAGTAACTTCACTGAATAGAGTGAAGTTACTCACAACATTTCAAAATGTTGTACAAAATTACCCTCATAACAATAAACTTGAATTAACTTGGTTTAAGGATTTGGATGAAAATTGTAGTTTTTACTAATTTAGTCAGAGACTGTAACACATTTATTAAACGTCTCCTCTGGGTTTTGGGCAGGCATGGAAAAAATTGTCAATGATAAAATTAAACACTATCAAAACCATACCTATAAATGTTATAGTAAAGTTTCTACTGATGTACTAATAAAATGTTATTCATAATTAATCTAGTACTCCTGTTAGGGAACTTCAATATGAGGTAAAATCCTCCATATTTATCCCAAACTTCTACGTTTTCTCAATAGACTTCCATACATATGTAAATACTTTAAAGTAAACTACAAATAAGAAAGCAGAAGTCACATTGCCGCATGTTCAAAGTTTATATTTGATCGACCCTGAGTGGCAAGAATCACAAGGTGGCTTAGTTATGGCATAATTTTTAAAATATGTCTGTAACAAAAGATTTTAAAAAGTTTGAAAAGGAAAAGAAATGAAAGTTAAAACCCACAGTCGCCGCTAGGTGTCGCCAGTGAGAACACTCAGTGGATATCCTGCTTCCGGTTTGTAACGGCAAAAGAAGTTCCAACTTCCGGCTGTGGACCGCCCTGTGGTTGTATTTGTCTTGAATTTCATCAAACAAACACCCAGAAAGCTCCTGATAAACCCCCCGGCTCGAGGCCCTGAGACCGAGGGACGGGTTAGATGTGCCGGCTTGGTGCTGAAGGAGTCCGCCATGTCTGTGGTTTTTGACGGGAGTCCGCTGAAAGCGATGCAGAGCTCCCACAGCCACACAGCTCCGGCCGCTCTGAGGTAGGGGGAGCCCTCTGAAGACAGGACAGAGACATCGGAACCTTATTAAAGCATTCACATCTCTGGAGCCTTTTAATATAGTTTTTTTTTTTTACATAACTTTAAGCTTACGTGCGTTCTATTAAGATTTTTTTAATCAAATATAAAGTAGGGCTGCAACTAACAATTATTTTAGTGATTGATTAATCTACCGATTTCTCAGACAGTTGGTTGAAAACACTGACGCCGTATACAGATTTTCATTTAAAACTTTTTCGTACAATAAAAGAAATACAGTAAAATATACAAATAAACTAGTAGCCTGTTGAGTTTTTTTAATTAATTGATTTATAAATGGATAGAATAAGGTCCTTAATAAGAACTTTGTTGTAGAATTTGAAGCTAAAATCATTCCACTTGAGTTTTACGTAGAACATATTTACAAAGGTTTCTTTTATCATAAATGCACAATGTTTGTATTTTTGGTATAGTTTTTGATTAATTATTGATTTGAGTCTGTTGTTCTTTCAGTCTGTTGGCCGTTTTGAGTCTCCAGTTAAAAATTGATTACTATATTAGTTGATCATTTTGACAATCACGACTAATCCGATTAATCGCTTCAGTCTTCATTCAAAGTACTACTTAATTGTTAAGTAGGAGAAAAATTCGGCTTACATTTACTCTTAATTTGACTTAGTTTATTTATACAGCACCAATTCACAACACACTTCTCTCAAGGCAACTTACAAAAAAAGTCAATTGAATCCAACTAATCCTAGTTATAAAGCAATGCAGTTAAGTTCAGTTTATTATTCAAATTGGTGAAAAAAAGGTTTTCTGTTTATGGAAACCCAGCAGCATTGACTTACAGTTCCTCCTGAACGAGCATCTAGCTACATTAGACAATCGCTTGCATTGTGTTGTTGACTTTACAGCAATCCCTCATACCGAGCAGGCATGTAGCGACAGCGGAGAGGAAAACTCTTCTTTTTCAGGAAGAAACCTACCGCAGAACCAGGTTCAGTGTAAACAGCCATCTGCCTCGACTGACTGTGGGTTTGAGAAGCAGAGCAGACGCACAAAAAACACAGAAGAACTAGTCTAGGAGTACTTTCTACGTTAAAAGTAAACATTTCCACCTCAGTCCTTTGTGCATCCGCTGTCTGCTGCATTTACAGCTGCGAGTCTCTACCTGCTTTACACATCTAGACACCAAATTTTTTGACAGAATCTTCTATGAAAAGCATCTAAAGTTCAGTCAAATGGAAAGGTTGACTGAACTTTAGGTGCAACTCTGACAATTTTCTAATTTGTCAGAGTTTCCTATTTAAATTTCTTTCTAATCCCCTGGCACCTCTGGTTGTATGTTTAAGGTCTTAATTCAGCTGGGAGGTCAACCTACACCCCAGTCTTGGGTGTTTTGCAGTATCTAAAAGGTTTTCTTTCAGGATTGTAAAATATTTAGCTCCATCCATCTACACATCAACTTTGACTGATTTCCCTGTTAGGCTTAAGCAAAACATTCCACTAATATGTATCACCGTATTAACTGTGTTTTCAGATTGTTGTGCAGTTTTAGGTTTACGTTTTTTTGGCATTTTGCACACCATAAATGTAAATTTTAGGCACGTGGATGGGGCTTTTCCAGTACCAATGAAATATTGCATGTAGCACAAGTTTATAACTGTAAGTTGGTATAGGTAACTTTTACAGATTTATTTTCTTTAGCAACAACTTATCATTTGTTGTCCTGCTTTAATCCCGTCCTTTCCCTCGCAGTGCCCAGGAACTCTCCCAGGAGATCAAGTCCTTTATCAGCGGCGTCGACGCCGTTCAGGGCCGGAAGCTCAGCGTCAGGGAGCACGCCCGCTGCGCTGTGCGGTTGCTGCGCTCGGTCCCGGCCTGCAGGGGCGCTGTGCTGGAGCATCTGAGGGGCGTGTATGACGAGCATGTGTCGACGTTTCTTCACAACCTGGAGACGGAGGGAAACGCCAGCTCTGGGGCGACCTCCAACCTGGAGGACATCATACAGGTGAGACTTCATCCAGGTTTCCTGCGCAGCCTTAAAATATTTAGAAAAGTGGTTGTTTCCATAATGGCTTAGCGAGCTGCAACTAATGACTATTTTAGTAATCGATTATTCTGATAACATTTATAAGACGGGAAAGTGTCTTGTTAAAGGTGGAACTCATACTTTTTCATCAATATTAAGGAATTATTGACTTAAAACATGCTGCTATTTCCTGCTGAAAGTTAGTTTTTTTTTTTTATTTCCAGTGTACTAAAATATTTGCACTATAATAACAATACTTACTAAAATTTGTGTTTTTACAGTGTTGGTGTCATAGATTTTGGTAGGGCTTAAACAATTGAATTAATCATGATGAATTAATTTGCTGAAACAAATGTCAACTAATTTAGTAATTGATTAATCATTAAGTGGAGTATACAGACTCAAACAAACAGCATTTGCCATTTAAATTCATATTAAAAATAGAAATTGAATTGTTTGCATCTTTTAATATATTTCTAATATTGTATAAAAAAGGCTTCTATGGTTATATTAAAAAATCTGCAGAATGTGCCAAATTTTTTTGCCGATGAATGGTTAGAACTAATCGGTAAACAAATTTATAACTAAAATAATCGTTAGTTGCAGCCCTAGCATGAAGTGCATCCCAGCTGCTCCAGATATTAAAAGAAAAAGTGACATGATCCTGAAAAAGAAGCCAAACTTGGCAACTTGGTGAATGTTTCTAAAATGTCTAGAATATTCTAAAATTTTGGAATATAAGGGATTATGTCCCATGTATCAAATATTTGTGTGGATTATTCCTATATCCTTTCCTGTCTGCTGTAGGAGGTTCATGGCGTCCTGTCGGAGTTCATCCGTCTGAACCCGCGGGCCTGGGCCCCGCTGGTCTCCACCTGGGCCGTGGACCTTCTGGGCCAGCTGAGCAGCAAGCACGCCGGCCGCAGGGTGGCCCCCCACTCCTCCAGCCTCAACGAGCTTCTGCAGCTGTGGATGTCCTGCGCCGCCACGCGCTCCCTCATGGAGGCCTACTCCCAGTGCCTGGCGGCCATGTTGGCCTGGTGCCCGGACGCCTGCGTGGACGCGCTGCTGGACACCTCGGTCAAACACTCACCACATTTCGACTGGGTGGTGGCTCACATTGGCTCCGCCTTCCCAGGAACCATCATCAGCAGAGTGCTGGCCTGTGGGCTGAAGGACTTCTGCTCCCACGGGGCCAAAGATCAGGGGCCCCTGGTGGAGAAAGGCAGCAGAGTGCCGAAGATCGGCTCCGTGGTGGGGATCCTGGGCCATCTCGCCGCGCATCACTCCGACAGCATCAGGAAGGAGCTGCTCAGGATGTTTCAGGAGAGCTTGGCCCCCTCTACTCCCCTCTCTCCCTCATCCTCCTCCACTTCCTGGGAGGCGTCCCCCCAGCTGCGGCGCGCCGCCGTGCCGTTCCTGCTGCAGCTCGCCGCCATGTCTCCCAACCTGTTCGGAGCCGTGTCTTCGGAGCTGGTGGAGCTGCTGCGGCCTGCGGTGCTGCTGCAGCTGCAGGCTCTGCTGCAGGGTCTCCCCAGGGAGGAGCTGGACAACATGCTGGGGCTGGCCGTCCACCTCATCAGCCAGAGTCCCACAGGGGGCGCCCGAGTCCTCCGCTTCCTGGCGGACACGGCGACGCCAGCGTCCGTCATCATCTCCGGTCCAACGCCGTCGCCTCATGAAGGAGTCCGAGAAGGCTGCGACCGCCTGCTGCAGATGCTGCTGCTGCATCTCCACAAACTGGTCTTCAACCGCTCTGAGGGGTCAGAGGTCAGCCCTTTCTGTTCGACCTCCTCTCAGCCACAGAGGGTCATCCCGTTCCTGGAGGAGCTGCGCTCGCATGTCGCTCCGCTCTGCGCGGAGACGCTGCGCCTGGAGAGGAAGCGCCACCTCTGGCTGCATCAGCTGCTGTGCCTTCTGTCGGTGTACGGTGGTCCCAGCGTCGCCACGGAGACGCTCTGCCAGCTCCTCACCCAGGCCCGCAACCCAGAGGAGCTGGCGCTGGCCTGGCAGCTCCATGCCACGCTGTCGTCCTGCATGGCTGGGCTCGTTCCGGCCGCCGTGTCTCACTGCGTGGCTCAGATTCACACGCACACGCTGGGCCGGCGGCAGCTGCGGCAGCTGCTGCTCAACCTGGCTGCGGCGCTGCAGAGCCAGGACGAGGAGAAGAAGGCAGGAGCAGGAGCAGCAGCAGCAGCAGGAGCTCAGTCCTCCATGGCCGCCCAGATCGGCTCCGCAGTCTCCGTGCACCTCCATGATTTCGGGCCTCTCCTGCTCCACGGCGACCCGGCCGTGTCTCACGCTGCCGTGCGCCTGCTGTCCTGCAGCCCACTGCCCCGCACAGCCTCCCCCGCGCACCTGCTGCTGCTCTCCAGAGCCGCCGTCACGCATTTCTTCCTGGCACTGCGGAGACGTGGGGAAGCAGGGAAGGCGGGCCAAGACGCGGGGCAGTCGGGCGAGGCTGTAAGCTACTCGGTTCTGCTCCTGACCCGGTTTGCGGCGTACTCCGCCCTCACCCTGAAGGCCATCCTTCAGCAGCTGGTGGAGGGGGCGCTACACAAGGGCAACGCTGAGTTGTTTGGCGGCCAGATCGCCGACATGTCTGGAGCTCCTGTGGCCTCTCCGTCCGTCTCCCCTGACCTGGGCGCATCTCTGCTGGACATTAACTGTCGGTTCGGCACCACGGTGAACTTTTCTGGCAGCGTGTGGTCGGTGTTCCACGCAGGAGTGATCGGGAAGGGACTGAAGGCTCGCACTGCTGCAAATCTACCAGATCCATCAGGAGTCATCCAGGTGGGTTACTGACGGAGTTCAGAGGTTTACTCATTATGGACACCAATACATATTAATGATGATCCTTTAACGAAAATACACAACAAATTGAGACCTGGGCACCAGTTCATTCATTTTTATTTGTGATTTTGTTGTAATTTCCCCTTGAAACAATTTAATGGGGCATTATTATGTAATGTAACTATTTCCACTTTATATCATGTTATATTGTTGTTCAATCATCAAAAACATACCAGCATTGTTGCATTGACTCTTTCACGCATGTTTGAGAAATCTTCCAGTCTTCATGGCAAACAGTCAGCTGTGCAAAACACTTGGGTGGGCCTAGCACCGCCTTCAAGGCGCAGCTCCTACTCAGAGCTGCAGTTTCCAAGCTTCCGACTCACAGAGCAGTCCTCCCCTGCAACTCCCTGACTCAGCTCCTTCAGACTAGCCAGCAGCAATCGGCAAACATTTGGTGGAACTGCACATCTGCTGAGCTCTAATTTAATTGTAAAAATGTTGTTAAAGAGT
The DNA here is from genome assembly GCA_903067095.1 of Girardinus metallicus. Classification (NCBI taxonomy): domain Eukaryota; kingdom Metazoa; phylum Chordata; class Actinopteri; order Cyprinodontiformes; family Poeciliidae; genus Girardinus; species Girardinus metallicus. Next base: position 23,838 of record CAEGAE010049533.1, read on the forward strand.
AAATAGAGGAACCATGTTGTGATGACTTCCTGAAGGAAAAGTTTCAGAAAGAGCAGAAGTTTTTAAAGAGACAGAGGCCCAATTTCAAGGCATCAAATTTCAAAATCTAATTCCTTTTAAGTCATGTATGATATATGTAACATTTTTATAACAACTGTTGGTTCAGTCTTATAGTTAATGGTGCTATAAAGTGGCACAATGTGCCTGGAAGACACATAATACTGCCCCTTTAAATAATTGAAAGGAAGGTTAAATAGTAATGTCCATACTAAGTGTGGGCAAACTGCTGACCATCACTTTGTCAATATAGTTGTTGATTCCTTCACATTAACAGGGTCTAAATCAATAAGACCAAAGCCAGTTGTGTAATCTGCGTTTCTGTATTTTCTCTGCAGAACATCCAAACTCTCCTGGCCGTCATCGTCCAGTGCTGCAGTTCGTCCAGCCTCAATGGCTCACAGTCGCCATCCGATCCTGAAGAGCCGCCACCCATTAACGCCGAGGCAGCCAAGGTCGTTGCCGTCACGCTGGTGGAAAACGTCTGTCCAGACGTGGCCAACGGGGAGCTGCCCTGGCCCCCCGAGGAGCACGCCCGCACCACGGTGGAGCGAGACATCCACATCCGGCGGTGCTTCGAGGCCCACCCGGTCCTCTTCCCACTGCTGCAGGTTGTGGCGGCCGGACGACCGGCGCTCTGCTACTGCTCCGCCGTGCTCAGAGGCCTTCTAGCTACGCTGCTGTCCCACTGGGAGGGTTCCCGCGAGGCTTTGTCGACGGACTCTCCTTGGCACCTGCAGGCCTCCTGCCTGCTGGTGTCCTGCATGGGCGAAGGCCAGCTCCTGCCACCGGTGCTGGCCAACGTCCACGAGGTTTTTGCTCACCTGACCCCGTTTGAGGTGAGGCTGCTGCTCTTGGCCGTCTGGGAATACGTCAGGGGCAACGGGCCGCTGCCCCAGAAGTTTGTTTTCAGCTCAGACAAAGGCATGTTCTGCAGGGATTTCTCACGGGACGGGGACGTGTCCAGGTATGTGGCACCGATCCACAGCGTCCTGCATAAAAACATCGACAGACTGGGACACCTGTGCTGGCGGTTTCAGCTCTGAGGGGGAAACAAACTGGTGATGCAAGTCAGCAGTTATGGGGAGACTACTGTTGTTACTTAACGAGTGGACTTAAAATTCATAAATGTAAAACTTTGTGTATAACTTTGTGTTTTATATTATATTTTCTGTACTTTTCCATTCAATTTCTACTAGAAAGCCCTGGGAACTGTTGAACTGTAAGGAAAAATGGTTTTCAAACTTAATTTGTAATTTTGGTTCAGAAAAACCACTAAATCTAGTTGTTCTGTAAACATACTTTCAATCTTTTGCTATAGAAACAAACTTGTTTACACCACATTGCAAAATAAATCTCCATTTAGTCGTAAACAGCTGCTGAATTTTGTACTTTTTTGCTGCATCATCAGGTCGATCTGGAGATCATTTCAGGTAATAAGTTTTAAACAGAGATTCTTCACACATCTTTTCAAAAGCTTCTAAATTAAAATCAGTCGTATTTCTAGTTCTCAACGTAATTCAACATGATAATCTCTCTGCTGTATTACGTAAAGCCATGTTGCAGTGGCTAATGGAGGACTGAAACATGTACAATGTCTGCACCAGCTGCATATAAAACTTCATAATCTGTACATTATGCCTCAGGAGAACTCAACAAAGTCTTCAAGAGTCACTTAGAGAGCAACATCTATCTTTAAAGATCTTGTGCATCCTCCTAACATTAGGAGTGAGGTTTACTTATCCCCAAGTGGAAGATTACACCAGTACTTGAGGCCTTTTATGCATTTAGCTGTCTGGTTTTTAAATTATTTCAGATGAGTTGCACTGCCCAGAGTCCTGATACAATTTTATAAAAGTTTTGTTTGTTTTTGAGGGGATTCTACTGAGCATTGTAGACTCTGCTGGGCAGAAAAAGTATTTTATTTCAATTAAATTCATTTCAGTGGACTCTAAATAAGAGATAACAGAAGCAGTGTCTTTACCAACAACATAAAACCAATTGTCATCAGCAAACCAGTACACAAATATAAAACATTACAATCAATTGCATTGCAAAGATCTGTGGAAAGAACTGAACCTTGGGGTTCACCTTTATTTAGTTTTCAAACTGATTTTGATATAATTTTTTGAATTGGCTTAAGGTTTTCAAGATAAGGCTACATACATCCATTTTAAAGTCAAAGGACATGTGGTAATACAACTTTAATGAGATTCGGTTGCATGCTGCATACCTTCTGTAATCAAGCTGCTGAAAAAGGCTGGTTCTGTCCTAGGGACTATTGTGGAGATAATTATGCAAAGGATAATTCATAAAATAAGTAAAATGGACAACCCTGGTCATCTTCATGAGACAACAGTGTTTTCAGTCAGAAAATTCTTCAAATTAGCTGTAATTCAGACTGTTACTGGAGATCCTTGTTGGCCACAGCCATCTACAACATCGCTGAAGAACCTGGGATAATGATCCACGACATTTAATTTCCCTTTGGGGCTGATAAAGTAATTTTGAATTTAATTTGGGGAAAAATATAAACATAATCAAGTATAAAAAAAGTTCTGATTGATTTAAATGTCAAGTTTACAGGTAAGGTTACACTTTTTAATTCATATTAAGGATCTAAGAACACTAGGTTGCTCTTTCAGTCAACAGGCACAGTTTGTATTAAGCACCACAATAGCCTGAAATAAATCCACCGAGACAAGTCCGGGATGAATGTGTGCGCCTCACTGAGTGGATCTTGGAGGTGACGTGTCCGAACCTGAGAGGTTAAATATTCCCAAGAAGTTCCCATGTCTGCTCCATTAAACATTATTCGCATATCTAAATGACTGACTTTTATGTAAACCCCCCTCAGCCCCTCCTCTTTTGCTTTATTGTTGGATTAAAAATTGAGCACTCATTTTTAGGTCAGTTGCTGAGAATCTTCCTTTTTAAACGATCTTTGTTGCGGAGTGAAAGGGGGCGGAGTCAAACGGGATCCGAATCGAGATGGCCACCTTCACAGAGAGGTAAAGACGGAGCAGTTCCGCTCTTTTATCGTTTATTTTTCACCGCTTTCATTCGGTTTTCCTTAACTTGCTGGCGGGGGTTATAAGTTTGGGGTTGAATTTAGTAAATGCAGACGTCATTAAAGGTTTGGACGCCGTGAAGGAGCCCAATACTAGTGGAAAAGTCTCCATCTCCGTTTCAATTGAATTAGCGGCTCGGCAGGATGTTAGCAAGGTTAGCATGATAGTGTTCTGATTTACAGAGAAGCTTATTCGTACTCGCACTGTTTCCACTCGTGTATTGCTCAACCTAAGAGTCGTATAATGTTGCGGTTATTTAGTTTAACCTGTATGTAATGTGTTATTTTTTAAATTAATATGGGCGCAGATTAAGTTTAGCAGGCGTTAGCCGCTGTGTTAGCTAATACGCTCTTGGCAATAGTCCAAACACGTTAATTTGCATCGGTAAGATTTGACAGGAATAAAGAGACTCATTCAATGTAGTTTTGCCCTTTTAACATTCAAAAAGCAGTGTTCAGTACTCTTTTATTTAAATACACATCGCGTGGTTGCAAGATTTAAATGGTAAAGATTTAAATACAATTGATTTCAGGGCATATATTCTAACCGCAACGAGCTCAAAGTTCAGGTGTATGGTTTAACAGCTCCTCCTCAGGTTTGTAGAGCGTCCCCTCGGGTAATTATTTGGCTATTGCTCAATCAAACCAGAGTACATGAACTGGAGATGTGCTGTTGGTTTTTCCTCCGTAGGATGGGGCCTGTCTTGTTGCTCTGGCTGGCCGTGTGCCTCAGTGGGTCCTGGGCTGTGGACAAGGGCAACTTCAAGACCTGCGACCAAAGTGGTTTCTGCAAGTGAGTGGAACATGGAAAAGTGATGCATTTAATGAAAGGCACATTTTCAAATGAAAGGCACATGGCTGATTCATGACCGATGCCTGTTTTTTTACCTTGTGCCAGGCGCCAGCGGGCGATGAAGCCTGGTGAGTCCCCTTATCGGGCCTTGCTGGAAACCATGGAGCTGACCAACACCAGACTCACCCTGCAGCTCATCAATGACAATAACAAGGTAGATTGAAGTTGGATGATCACTTGGGTACATTTACATTAAGGGTTTTAAAGATAAAAACGGATCTGAAACTTTTCTATTTTAAGAATCAGGTAGATCTTGTGATCTACCTGATCTTTCTTTAAGAAAATGCTGTTACGCTGTAAAACTCTGGTACTTTTAGTCACGATTACTGCATGTCTAATACATACAGTACTGGGGTTGGTTGAAGGGGGAGGATATCTTACCAAAACATAAGTCTGCCTTGACATTTACTCTCAACATAAATCTAAAGTGAAAGATTAACATTCTTAACTTAATGAAAATTGTACCGTGATTTTTTTTTTTTTTAAATAAAGATTTTAACTCATCTTTTACAGTATTTAAATTCTGTGCTGCTAATTTTTTAGTTAAACATGGTGATGTTTACCTGCCTGAAACGGGGTTAATATTCACATATTTACCCGACAGTAGAGGCTAAACATTATTGAAACGGTAACTTTCTCAGAAAGATGGATTTAACATCAGCTGTAATTTTCAAGACTCCCACTTTTTTCCATTCAAACCATTAAGACACAATGGTTTCCAGTTATTGACTTGCACATATTTTTGTTTTAGATTCATAAAATGCACAAGTATGTGCAACATTATAATGGTGGCAACTTGATATTTGAGCATATGTGAGCTCTGTAATACATAACGTATACATATGTTTAAAGTGATGAAAGTCGACTTTGACTAGTCGCTTTCGTAGAAATGCAGGAGCGGCTCCATAGTAACTGACAGGCTTGTTTATGTACAGCATATATACAGCAAATTTCGTCTGCTTGGAAAAATAATTTATTGAATTAACTCTGCCTTAAAACTTGTGCTCTGCAATGACTAGTCATAAGTTAGTCTAATCTAATCTGATGCCTCACCGTATTGAATCACAATTTTCAAGGCGGTTGTGGTAATGGGAAAGTACTCTTCTAACTATTCTAGTAAATCTGTAACAGGATGAAAATACAAGACCCAACATGTTGCAATAGTCAGGAAAAGATAAGACAACAAAACTTTATTACTACCACACTGTATGCGGCGTGATCGGACGCTTAAAAATAACAGGAAGGTTAGAGGAAACGATTTGAATGGGCAAAACTCTGAATATTATAAACACATTTAATTCAAGCAGCTGTGAAGTACGGCTGAATGCTTGGCCAAAACAAGAATGAATGAAATTAAGGCATCATAGTCATACAAAATCAGTCACAGATTTGTTTTATTGTTCTTAAATTTTGACTTAATTGCGGAATCTTGGAGCATATTTAGTTTTTCTGCACAACCTTTACACTTTTTCTTTTACCTTAGTCTTTGATCAATATTCTGTTGCTGAGTGGAATCTGCTGGATGTTTTTTTGCATCCAAATTAGAATCATTTTATAATCTGATTATTAATAAATCATTTTATTACTTAAAACCGTAGACGTCACTGCGTCTGTGCTTCCTTTTTCCACCACAAGAGGCTTGTTAAAATATACTAATAGTTGTTCACAATATGAAAGGAAGGCTGAACCTCTCCTAAGTATTTCCGCAGAGACTAAATAAAAGTTTGTTCCAAGAAATTAAACATCACACATGTGGAAATATGATTTTAGCAGATTAAAAGCTCATCATTGTGTAGGTCAGCTCTGCCTCAAGGCAACATTCCTCCACAGAAACATCAAGAATGACCTTTCAGCTGGATTAAGTGTGATTTGCTATCATCAGAGCTGCAGTTTGTCCTCCCTACAGTCAGACTGGATGAAATGCTTTCTATGGCAAAAGTTGAAATTGCAGATTGCAGCAAGTTCCTTGTGTTTCTGGCTCAGTCCAATCAGCGATGTTGCTGCGGTGTTGAAGAGAAATCTGCTGATCTCTGCTTTCAGGTGCGTCTTCTGCTTGAGCTCTACCGTCTCCAGGGAAACATAACGAGGGTGAAGATTAACGAGCTGAAGCCTCTGAAGCCTCGCTATGAAGTCCCAGACGTGCTCATCAGGGAGCCGCCGACCGAGCCGTGAGTGTTTCATGAGATTTCCCTCCTGTGTGGCAGATTCGTTTTTAGTCTGAGTCGAAGGTTTAATGCCACTAATTCAGAATACTTGTCCCCTAATTGAAGTTTTCCCTCCGTCCCAGTCTGTCTCTCCTGTCCCAGGACGAGAACGGGGTGGTGCTGTCCTTGGGAGTTGAGTCCCAGCGGGTCATCGTCAGCGCCCGGCCCTTCAGGCTCGACATTGTGGAGGGACGCGACGTGCTGATGTCCCTGAACTCACGAGGCCTGCTCAGTTTTGAGCACCTGAGGATGCGCAAGGACACGTGAGAGTCCACACACACACAGCATACACACGCTTCCACACAAAGCCCTGTTTCTTTTTTTTATTTTTAATCCACATCGCCACTCAGTGGATAAGTTCAGTTTCTGTTCCCATGATATGGTTTGTTTTTTAAGTGCTGTCTCTGACTCGTTGTTCTGTCCTTTCTCCCTATCATCCTAGTTTCTCCTATAAAGTAACTAGCACAGTGGCTAGCGTGTGGGATAATATCAAGAGGGTATTCTCTAGGTAAAGACCCTTAATATGTATTCTGTTCCTTGTGCCTCTGCTGCCTGTAGTTACATAAGACATAGGGTCTCCCATCACACCAAGTTTATTTACCCTGAAATTAATGTGACTGTAGTTTAGGGTGTGGGTGACTGTGTGCATGGAGGTGTTTGGATGTAGTTGTAAAACTGAGTCATCCTCACATTCAGACGCTTAAAAATATCAATTTGATCATTAGAAAAAGCTGCAGGGTTAAATTTTAGCTCTGGGATTGATTTAAACTTTCACTTTTGTCAGATTTTTTTTTAAAACCATTAACTCATCCATTGTCACAGCAGTAGCTCGTCTGATGATCCAAATCTTTTAACTGCTTGATTTACAACAATGCGGCAAGTGAAGTCTGAGTAAAAGGTGCAAGATGTAGATTTGAGTATTAATAACTCTTAAACTTTCTCACATTACAACCACAAACTATTTTATTGGAAATTTAACTGACTAACAACACAGAGTGGCATATAATTAGTTATAAAGTAGAAGTAAAGTAATTCATGTGTTTGATCTAAAGTTTTTAGATCTGAAAAGTGTGGCATGTATTACTATGCAGCACCATTACTTTATCGAACCTGCTTTTGTTGTGATTGCAGTCGAGTCTTTTAGTTTGTGTCCACCAGCTTCATACATCTAGAGACTGAATTTCTCTTCATAAAACTGATCAAGATCAGTCAGATGAGCTCGATCAGATGTAAACAACAGTTTTCAAGTATGGCCACAGATTTCCAGACGATTTAAGTCTGGGCTTTGACTGGGCCACTCTGGTACTTACCATTGTAGCTCTGGCGCCATGTTTAGCTCTGTCCATCTGGACCTTAAACCTCCACTGCAGTCGGAAGACTTCTCAAGTCTCTAATTCTGCGTTTCCACTGAGTGGTTCTCTACACTATTTTGTCATTGTATTGATGTTTGAGCAGAAACGCTGAACTTTTCACATGTGGATGTTTTCTAGGTGCAGGCGAATCCTTTGCTACAAATGATCAAGCGTTCACTAAAGAAATGCTGATTTTAGGCAGTAAAATGCTTGTTTTCTTATTTAAAAAAAGAATTTCATTATTTGTATATTTGCATATATTAATGTACATCTAATGTATAAAAAAGGTGCCCGTTTTTTTTTTTTTTTTTTTGATTAATAGAATGGTTATTCTGACCATTCTATTGGTCAGAATAACCAATAGAATGATCGATTAATAAAATAATCGCTAGTTGTAGCTCAAGTATTTTCTTTGTCAACTTCCTTCTGAAGAAAAGCATCCCTGTGGTGCATTCAGGGTGACGTGTAGTTTTAGTTTTCACACCAACTTTTTGAGTATTGCCCATAAACCTTTATGTATGCGCTCTCTCCTATGTTGTGAATTGGAAACGTTTGCCTTCCTTTTAACACTTGTTTTATTCTTGACTGTTCTTCAGAAAGACCAGTTTTGTGGAATAGTTGTCAAATTCTTGTACCTTTGAAACCTTTAGCCTTGTAGCTAGTGCTAATGACGACTCTGTGTTGCTCTGTCTCAAAGTTAAAGCGTTATAAATACTCAAGTTCCTGTACTGACTGAATGTCTGTCTGAGCCCACATGCAGTCTGTCCCCTCAGGCTTTGCTGATCAGCTCCCGTCAGCAACATCTCTCTTTGTGGTTCTACTTCTGATTGCAGTTTTGCATTAATTCGAGGTCATTTTAAATCGCTTCCTCTGGACATTAACAGGTCGGGTCGGCTGCCCACTGCATGTTTACTGCTTAACGTCACGTACTTCTGCAACTCGAAGATTTTTCTTTTTTTTTTTTTTTGTTGAGCTGCTTCTAAGGGTTAAACTCTGGTGTTTTTGGCTCTTCTCGGTTCTATCTGGGGGGTTTTAAGGTGGTGTATGCTGCAACTCGTTGAGCTCTGGTCTTTCAATACCAAGCCTGAAGTAGCCACAAGGCAGGGAGTTGTTCAGTCCCTATTTGTGATTAAAGCTAGATCACTCTGTTTTGTAGTTTTATTTAGACGTCTTTGCAATGAGGGTACAATCATTAATTCTGCACCCTGTTCCATGTTTTATTTACCTTTAATTATCTCAGCATATTATTATCTCTCTTGAGACGGTGGCCAAAGTGACGCTCTTTCTCTTCTGTCCATCCTTCGCTCTGAGCAGTCAGGCTGACCCGGAGGCTGAGAACAAAGAGGGGACGGATCCGGCGAACCCGGCCGAGGTATTTGGAGATTCATTGTTTGGCTCTTTATGTACCACCTCATGGTTTCTGCTCCTCCATGACTATTTTTGCCTTTTGACTACCAGACTGCAAAAGAAGAGGAAGAGAAAGTAGAAGACGGGATGTGGGAAGAGACGTTTAAATCGCACACAGACAGCAAACCGAGCGGTACGGCATGCAGTTTTAGCTTTAGCTAAAAGTGTTTGTATGAGAAAGGCTGAAAGTTGAAATGTTTTACCCGTCGTCTCTTTCCTCAGGTCCTTCTGCTATTAGTTTAGACTTTTCATTGCCGGGTGTGGAGCACGCCTACGGCATCCCAGAACACGCAGACACCCTCAAGCTTAAAACAACAGAGTGAGTCCCAGCTGCAGGTTTCATCTATCAAAGCCTCAAGCTCAGAAATGACATGTGAATCCCTGTCGTTTTGTTTTCAGTAGTGGGGATCCGTATCGGCTGTATAACCTTGATGTTTTCCAGTATGAACTGTATAACCCGATGGCCCTGTATGGGGCAGTCCCAGTGATGTTGGCACACAACACTCAGCGTACTATGGGCATCTTCTGGCTTAACGCTGCAGAAACCTGGGTGGATATAAGTTCAAACACAGCAGGAAAGGTAAAGTCTGTTCTCCCTGACTAGAGATTAACCAGCAGCATTCACTTCCTGGTTTCCCCTTAAAGCCTCGAGGATTTTGAAATGAGTCCGGGGAATTTCTTTGTTTCCAAATCCCATCTTGTTCCTCTCTCCAGACGGTGTTTGGGAAAATGCTGGATTACGTTCAGGGCTCCAGTGAGACTCCACAGACGGATGTTCGTTGGATCTCAGAAAGTGGAATCATAGATGTCTTCCTCCTGCTGGGACCGACTCCCAGAGACGTCTTCTCTCAGTACGCTTCTCTAACAGGTGAGAAAGAACATGAAATGAGATTTAAGCTTTGATTTCCTTGGTTTCATTTTACCGTTTGGCTCCTCCTGAGTAGATTTTAAATGGCGACTCTTAGAATTGTTGATTTGCAAATGAGGAAATGAACTAGTTAAAAACATCTGCGACAATTATGTCCATTTTTTGCAACCAGATGGCAGAGATCATCTTGTGTCTGACCTCTTTGGTCCTTCTGCCCCTCAGGCACTCAGGCCTTCCCCCCTCTGGCCTCACTGGGATACCACCAGTGCCGCTGGAATTACAACGACCAGGAAGACGTGCGCTCGGTGGACGCCGGCTTTGACGAGCACGATATCCCCTATGACTTCATTTGGCTCGATATCGAGCACACAGACGGGAAGCGCTACTTCACCTGGGATCCTCACAAGTTTGCATCACCAAAGGAGATGCTGCAGGGTCTCCTGGAGAAGAAACGCAAGGTACAGCTGACTAAATCTGTACATTTGTTTATTAAGACCCTCAAGGGTTCTTATGAAATCTGGAGTTTGGTTTTTATGCTTTTCCAAATCTGGATGTGGTTCAAGCTACTTAACCTCTGTTTTAAGCTTCTACAAATAAACTGGAGGTATCACAGATGAAACTGTACTTAAAAAATCTGTAGGTTAATAAAACCCAGGTTTATTAAATCTGTTTTATACATTTTGCCTTATTCAATTTTGTCCAGATTCTATTAAAAAGGAGCAGAATATCTCTTTACCATTTGTGGATTTGAGATAAAAGTTTTGCACTTAAATATCCAGAATATTCTAAAAAACTGTTGGAAACATAGAAATCCGAGTCTGGAAAAGTGGAGAGCTCTGAAATGAAAACGTGCCTATATCTTTTAAGCAGCTTTAGAGCTGCCTGAAGTAGATTTTAAACTCTGTTGGCTTGAAGCTCAGCACATTTTATTCCTCCCAGATGGTTGCAATCGTCGACCCTCACATCAAAGTAGACACAAACTACAAGATCCACAACGAAATCCGATCTCGGGGTTTCTATGTGAAGAATAAAGATGGCGGAGACTACGAAGGCTGGTGCTGGCCCGGTAAGACTCCTATAATTCTGGCATGGTTTCTCTTTTTACCTAGAGATTAAAACCAGGTTTTTTTTTCCATCTTCTCTTCTGTTTGCCTGCACTGCTGATGAATAATAGGGAGTGCAGGTTATCCAGACTTCACCCGTCCTGACATGAGGGCCTGGTGGGCCAGCCAGTTTGCTTTCGATCAGTATGAGGTGAGTAGCTCATGTGGAGGTTTGTATTGTTGTAAATGATGCGAACCATTCAGCTGTGCAGAGTAAAGCTAGAAAACGAGGCTCAATTAGAAGCTGTGTCTTATTAAATGTTGGCACCTAATTCAACTTTGGAAACATTCACATTTTCTCTTTTTGCTTACATTTGAGCTTCAGACATGATTACCATCTTTGAATTTATTGCATTTTTTCACAGTTTTTAGGTTGTTTTGTGTCGTAGTTTAAACGGAGTGTGTCCGCTCTGCAGGGCGCCACGGAGAACTTGTACACATGGAATGACATGAACGAGCCGTCCGTGTTCAACGGGCCAGAGGTCACCATGCACAAAGATGCGATGCATGAATCCTGGGAGCACCGCGAAGTGCACAACTTATATGGCCTTTATGTGGTGAGTGAATTTAAGCCGAGTCACACTATGATTTTTAGGCCACTCTTCTGTCTTTTTTGATTCTAACTAAATATGGAAAGAGCGATCTATTGTAGCTAGATTTGGTACGTCTACTAGGAATTAGCTGGTAGGAAATGTAAAGTAGTGATGAAATTCTCCATTTTCCCGGCCTGCAGCACAGGGCCACAGCAGAGGGTTTGGTCGAGAGGTCTGGAGGAGTCGAGAGACCATTTGTCCTCACCAGAGCTTTCTTTGCTGGTTCCCAGCGCTACGGTGAGGCTGCCAGCACCTTTACCTCCAGATTACCTGCTAACGTCGACTCAACATCTGTTAAAAGGATAAAACGTGTAACATTAGACAAGCCTTTTTATATGCAAAATGTGTTGTTTTTTTTGCAGGTGCTGTGTGGACTGGAGACAACGCTGCAGAGTGGGACCACCTGAAGATCTCTATCCCCATGTGTCTGAGTCTGGGCCTGGTGGGAATCTCCTTCTGTGGTGGTGAGTTCATAAACAAACACACAGCTTAGGTAAATGCTTATATTTATTATATATTTATTAAGAAAATTACTGCAATTACATTAACACACTTGATTTTTTTATTTTATTTTTCGGATCTCATTTAAATTACTTGTATTATTGTTAATTTTATATCCCTTATGATTTTATTTATACTTTCTGATATATATTTGAATGGAGTAGCTTGTCAGTAAATAAGGAATTTCCCTTTGGGGACCAATAAAGTATATTCATGCTATTTTTATAGTTCATGTAATTTACAAAATATAAAGCATAAAGTTATTGAAGTTTTATATTTACCTCATTAATAATTACAAGAACCTGCCTGGTTGAGTAAAATAATGATTCTTATCAGCACTGTGGAAATAATCCAACTTAACACCCTGCAGTGTTTGGTAATGTCGCTATGGAAACAGGTCTGTTCTGTTGCCATAGTGATGGCAGAAGTTCCCCGCTAATGAAGCGGCAGTTATTTTTCAGTTATGTTGGCTTGAATTATGCTGCCTGCTGTTCAGACTTTATTGAAATTAATGAATTTGTGTTTAACACAAAAAGAGATCTGGTTTGAGAAAAAGCTTCTTGAAGATCAGTTTGTTGTTTTTAATCTCAAACCCCTTGGATTAAAAAGTCAGTTTCCTAGACTAAATGTAAAGTTGTGCAATGATCATACAAAATATATTCTGTTTACAAATCTCTGATTTCAGGTTTCTATTTAGTTTTAATTTTAGCTGTAGGTACTCTATTAATGTAAAGTTCATATTGTTTTTTTGGTATTTTTCTATTCAAGTGAATTTCCCCACTGTGGGATTAATAAAGGACTGTTTTTAATTCGACAGCTGATGTCGGCGGGTTCTTTAAGTCGCCGAGCACCGAGCTGCTGGTGCGTTGGTACCAGACGGGAGCTTACCAGCCCTTCTTCCGGGCCCACGCCCACCTGGACACGCCGCGCCGCGAGCCCTGGCTGTTTGGTCCAGAAAACACGGCTCTGATCCGCGAAGCCATTCGCCAGCGCTACACGTTCTTGCCTTACTGGTACCAGCTGTTCTACCTCGCATATCACACTGGAGAACCCGTCATGAGGTGAGGACAGGGAAAGGTTTTTCCCTCTCTTGTGTATTGCTGTTGCTCAGAGGAGTGAGGTGTTCATTTGTAACATGATGCAATTATTGTTCATCAGGAAGATTTTTAGTTTAAAACTTTAAGCTAAACAATTGAGGAGACAAATATCAAAGCAGTTGGCTGCATTATTATTCCTAATTTGGTACTTTTCTTATAGCAAGAAAAATACTATGCGGTCTATGCGGTGGGATGTCTGTCCAACAGCATTGAAAAGCTTTGTCTTTCAGGTAAATAACAATCTGACTTGCCTCATGTCTGTTGCAGGCCACTTTGGGTGGAGTATCCCCAGGATCCTGCTACTTTTGCTCTGGATGATCAGTTTTTGCTCGGTGAGACACAAAACACGAATCTCTTTCAGTAATGAGTACGAAGAGTTTCATCAGATTATTTTATGAATCTAATTACAAACTAGTTCTACCCTAGAACGAGTTGTGCAGCTGTTTTCTCTCTCCAGTTTATCTTAATGCAGGGATTTTTTTAAGTAGAGTAGCAATACTCCCTCCCCTACATTGCCGCTATTATTGCTTTGCTGTTACTTAACAGCAAAGCAATAATGATCATTACTGATCCTGTGGGGTTTTATTGCTTTAGGTTGGTTATAGGAGGTAAACTTGATTTAAAATTCCAAAAATGCAATGAATAAATAAATACAATATAATTACAGACAAAATTATACCAGTAACACAATCATTCCTCAAGTCTAAGTGTGGAAGTAGTTCAAAAGTTAAGATTTATTTTTTTTGTACCTTTAGTCAAGTCTTTGCCAAAAATATTCCAGTGGAGAATCATATAAGTGACTGTATAAGGTCAGTATAGTTACCAGTAATGTTCCAGACTTTGACTCTGACATTAGAGGATTAAATTAATTATGTTTTATATTAATCACAAACTTGCTCAAAAATCCTGTAATCATATGTTGCAAAAATATCAAGTCATTCATCAAAAATCCAGTAATTACTCTTGTAGCATAAACGGAAAATAAAGCCAGGAATAATTCACACTTCACAACAAAAAAAAAAAATCAAGTTTTTGAGCTTCCAAATGGTTGGTCTCGATCAAGGCCGGTCAGTTTGAAAAATGTCTCATTCTGATCGCCATCTTGGTTTTCTAATGATAATATAAGAACATTTGAAAGTTTTCACACAGAAGGAAACAAACTATGGAAGATGAATACTAATTACATCTACTTCCTTAAGGTAGAAGTTTAGCTTACAAGTTGAACTTCCTTATGACAGGAAAACAATTGTTTACAGATGCTTCATTTTCAGCTTAGGAGATGGGAGGAAAATTAATAACTTGTTTCTGCTGCCATCTTGTGGCCAAATATGTTACACAATGCAGGTTTAAAATCGGTCTTTACCAATAAAATGTAGCTTGTAGTTGTTTTACTCATGAAATCAGTATTTTTGGATAATAAAACATTAATAATTTTTCTCCTGTGTGGTTGGTTTCTGCTGCAGGCCGAGACCTGTTGGTGCATCCTGTAACTGAAGAGGGAGCCAGAGGCGTCACTGCTTACCTGCCTGGGAAACACGAGGTGACCGACTCGCTCTGCAGCACATTGTGATGGTTTTTAAGTTCAGGAGGTGATGGTTCACCCTGCGTGTCTGTCCTCAGGTCTGGTTTGACATCCACACCTTCCAGAAGCACAACGGTGGTCAAAACCTTTACATTCCTGTCACCATGAGCTCCGTAAGCCATCACAAAAATTTTATATACAGTTACAATGGATTTTAATGGCGTCTCATCTTCCTGCTTTAGAGTATCTTAACCTCTGCTGTATTCTGTCACAAGCTCACTGATTTAGCCGTCCTTTTGTGCTTTCTTGCTAGATCCCGGTGTTCCAGCGCGGCGGCTCCATCATTCCCAGGAAGCTCCGAGTCCGCAGGTCCTCCACCTGCATGGAGCACGACCCGTACACTCTGTATGTGGCTCTTGATAATCAGGTGAAGAAACTTTTGCACCGTCTAAGAGCAGCTGCAAGATTCTGCTGAGTCTGCTGGGTCGTCCTAATCAAAGCTCTGCTGTTGTTCAACAGAGAACGGCAGAAGGAGAGCTCTACATAGATGACGGCCACACCTTTAACTATGAGAAGAAAGAGTTGATCCACAGGAAGTTTTCCTTCGCCAACGGCGTTCTCTCCTCTGTGTGCGTTGCATCATCTCAGCGTTTCTCTCTTCCCTGTTCTTCCAGCTCAGATCTTGATACTAAAGAATGAAACTCAGGACAATAAAAGTGCAGATTTATCTACTTCTGTAATAGTTACACCTCATGTTTGGAGATGAATTTGTTCCTCTGTCTTCCTCACAGTGACCTTGAACCAAACGCCCAGTTTACAACCAAGTCTTGGGTGGAACGCATCATCATACTGGGAGCCAGTAAACCCAGCATGGTTATTCTTAAAACTGCTGGTGAGTGATTGATGCTCTTTGTCACATGACACAGGACACTAAAATAAACATTTTAGAGTTTTATAGGAAGGTAGAGGCTTAATTCAGATTAAAAATAACGGATTCAAAACGCATTATTTTAAGCTTTCGTATATAAGAGTAATTGGAGAATTGTTTGTTTGTGGAAAAGTTTAGAAATAAATTAGAAAAATAACTGATCTGTCACAGTAACAAAGTTTGCTGCATAACAAATTGTCTGAAAAATTATTGTGATAAACAATGTCTTTAGACAATTTTCAACAATATAACGGGACAATAATGCTAGTTCGCCCTCTAAAAATTTAATTTTGTGCGAAGGACTACACACTGGAACTGGGAGACATTTTAAATATCCAAAATAACAATAAAATGATAAATAAGAACCAAGCACAATCAAAAGCATAACTAAAATGGATTATGAAGCATTTGTAAACAAAATTGCCCTTTAAAAAATATGAATCATCACAGTGGAAATTGAGCTTTTCTTAATTTATCATGCTGTTATTTCGGTATTTGCTTATTACGAACAGCTTGTCTGCATCAAAACTTTAAAATAAGATCATTTGAAGTATGAATTCCTGTCCTTACTGTCCTAACAAAAAAAAAAAAGTTCAGACTAAAATCTTCAGTTCTTGATGTTTCCTGTTTTATTTTCTAATTGATCAGGAAACAAACTTTTTACATATAACCATGTTGCCTCAAAGCTTCATATCATGATGTACTTTGAAGCAAAAGAGTTGACCTAAATCAGTTTATCAACAATGTTCTTTGGCACATCAGAACCTACGCAGTATTTTTCAGAGGATGTGAATATTTTTCTCTTTTCGTTTTTGCAGATGGCGAGAACCAGCTGGAGTTTGATTTCGACTCCTCCATGTCTGTGTTAACGATCCGCAAGCCCGGCATGAACGCAGGGGCAGACTGGACCGTGACCCTGCAGTGACCCCCAGAGACGGAAGACGAAAACGAGCAAACTAGACTGAAACAGGAGGTGATGGAGAGAGTAGGGAATAGACAGACTCCATTAATAATCCAGACTAACTAGAGCAGGACATCAGAGTAACTCCAGAGACACACAGATCACACTTTCCATCCACATTAACAGCTTGTTGACACTGAACTCTGCCATTTCCTCTTTGTGTTCAGTCACACTGTAAGACCTGATGGCAACGATTAAAAAATTACTTCTAGATAGGAAAATGTGTTTGTTTTTTTCAGGGAAGAAACAGAAGGTCGAATCAACTTTGGGTCCTTTTTTGCTGCTCAATCTTCCTCTTGGTTTAGCACACCGTCTGCCTCATAAGAAACGCATCACTGTAAACGGTTGTTGGTGTTTATAATGAAGGTTAACATTCTCATCACATGCTCCACCTACTGCTGATTCCTTTCTGAATTTGAAGAAATCTATCGTTCTTCTTATAGGCAAAGTCTAATCAGGTAAGAGCTCAGCCTTCTTTCCTCGTGCGAATTTAAAAGTTGAGGACCGTTTAACAACCGTCTCCTTTATGGCTCAAATCTTTTATCATTCTTTTTCCTTTTTTTTTTTTTAACTGTTTTCAACACCACAAAGACGTCTTTGTTTAGCAGTTCTCAGCAAATCATTTTCTTCCAGCCTGTCATTGAGTTTCTCAGTCCTAAATAGAAATAATTTCTTCTTGTTGCTTTTATTTTGAAGTAATTTTCTTAATTGCACAGTTTGGGTTTTAAGCTGGGGAGTGAACCACTGACTGTGGATGATTCTGACAATGTGTTTTCTCTTTTGAGCCATTTTTCTTCCCTTCGTATCCTGTTTTAATGCACTTACAGAAGAGTGAGCCCTTAAGAAATTAGATTTTCCTGCATTTCCTAGGCGTTAGTTGAAATCTTCATTTGGGTTTTGATCATTAGATCAACTAAACAGTTGTCCATTTAAAGCCATCTGAACTACAGAAACATCAATCCAAAATACACATCAATCTGCCATCAAGTTCAATCATCTGACCAGCAGGAGGGAAGGTTCTTCAAGTTTCTGTTTTTAAGAGCATAAATGTTACCTCTGCATCGTTTTTTTTTTTTGTTAATGGCTTGAATTGGTGAAAACGGAAGTTAATGGTTGCACTTCAGCTGTCAAAGTTGTCTGATGTACTCTAACAGATGAGACCAAGTGAAAATAAACTTGACCAAATGTGAAAAATGTCTGATTTCTTCCAGTAATTTTTGTTAAATTATATTTCACATTCAGAGAGTCATTCTTCCAAAACTGAATGAAAAAGTATGGTAAAGTTATTTATGTTTTTTTTTTTTGTTGTTGTTGTTTTGGTTTTTTTTATGTCACTGTTTTCTAGGTCTGGATACCTATTTATTTCAGACAGGGCAACTATCTGTGGAGCCCCTAAGGGTGCCGCAGATATTTAAATTGTTAACTTTAATGTTCAGTATTCCACCTTGTAATTTATCCAGCATGTTTTTGACCTACTGACTTAACACAAGAAAATTGAAGGCAATTTTACAGGTTTTTGACAGGTTGCGATGAACTTGTGGTATTTTAATTGAGGCTGGTTAAACTGCTAATGGGTTCAATAAAAGTGGAATTTATTAATGTATTTCTACAAATTAAAGGGAATAGAGTAGATAAAGGAAGTTCAAGACATCTCTTCCATTAATCATAATGGGTAGGGAGCAGCATAAGCAAATAAGTTGGATAAGAAGTGTTTGCCAATAATAAATGCTTCTGAAGAATACCGTAATACCCTGATATTGAGCTGCTGGTACACAAGACTGTCAAACAGCAATGGTCTTCAGTCAGAGGCTTTTTCAGGTTCATTGCTAGACTGACTGCTACTGAGATCAATCCTGCCCATAGAATCACCGCCCACAATGAATCTTTGAAGATAGTTCAATGATATCAGATACAAAAAAAGAATTTCCTTTTCGGATAAAGTATTTTTTTAATTGAATTTCCCTTGCGGCGATCCAGTGCAGTTGAGCGCTGATTGGCCATATACCCGTGCTCATATAGTAAACATTTTAAAGAAAATGTTTACTATATAAATATATGATGTTTTATATGTATAAGTATATCATTGCTTATACATATAAAACCAAAGCGGAGACTGTCACAGCTCTTAAGATTTGTTTACAAATTGCAATTTGTGTTTTTTTTGTCGCTTGCTGATGACGTCAGTGGTTCTTCCATCATGGCGGCGGAGGGCTGTGAAGAGATGAGCGGTAACGGGGTGCCCGAAGAGTCTTCAGGTAGATTTATTTCTGAGTTTCCAGACTAAAGTTGGCTGCGGGTTGACAGATATGATAATAATAGTTTCAATAAAGCGCTGCATTGTCGTTTCTTTGAAAAGCGGAAGGCGTGACATGCTAGGCTGAGCTACAAACAGCGACACTGAGCAGAGCTGGACATTCAGTGATTCTCTAGAAGCTGAACTGATAAGAGTTTTAACGCACAGCTGTGCTGGGGAGGCTGCTGCTCAGCTTCCTGGAGTGACATTTCTTCAATTCTGTGGTTTTTACATTCATCTTACTGCGCTGGTATCTGTTATAATATATGAATGGGAGGCTCTGCAGAAATCTTCAAATTTGTTGATTTTTATCGAAAGTTTCTTTAATTAGTTTAGCTCCACTATATGTGCTCGGAGGTTTTCTTTCTCAGCAGGTTATCTAATTAATTTGGGTGTCTTTATGTGATTCTGATATATGTAATTTAATAATGAGTGCAGTTGTATTTATTGTCTTGTTCTTCATTACAAGGCAGTAAAATTCTAAATTTTTATACTAAAATACAAATTGCTTTAAAAGAAATAACACCTTAGAGAGAAGTAAAGAGGGAATAATTAGCTGAAGTCTGCACTTTGTTTTTGTGTACCATGTTTCTTTTAATGTATTTAAAAGTTTAAAACAGATTATATCTCACATTAAACAAGAGTTACAAAAACATGCATGCATTATGCTGCTGTAACGGTCATTTAAAATGGGATGGTCCAAACTTAGTAAATATTGTAAACTGAATTAAGTAAAACAGATTTATTTTTTGTCTGCTGTGGAGCAATGTTCCCCTGGCTCTTATATCTCTGTTGACCTTTGACCTTAACGTACTGTTACACTACAGCAGAACCAATTTTCTTTGGCTAAAAGAAGCTAATGTCAATGTTTTTTGTTAATTTTCTCCTTTTTAAAGCCATGGATGTCACCAAGGCGTCGCCACCTCCTTCTGAAGCGTCGGAGGAAAATGGCGGTGCAGCTGCGGCCCCTGAGTGTCCTGCAGACCCAGATAACTACTCCACAGCCCTGGCAGCAGCGAGCGAACAGGAGGATCTACCTGCAGACTTTGAGCGTCTGTGGAAAGCCGCACATGACAATCCCCAGGACTTCCCCAGCTGGACCGATCTGCTCCAGTACTGTGAGCATGAGGTGTGTGTTTTTTAGTAGAAAACAGAAATTAAGAACGACTTTTTCTGTAAAGAGGAATTACCTCCCAGTCTCATCTTTTCAGGGTCATGCTGTCGCGTACCGCAGAGCTCTGGATGCCTTCCTGGTTCGGTATCCTCTCTGCTATGGCTACTGGAAGAAATTTGTTGACCTGGAACGCCGAGGCAGTGACAACAACAAAGCAGAGGAGGTAAAATCTCCTTTACAGTTTTTTCACTTTATTTCATGTGTATTTGTATAGCACTTTACACTGCTGTTTTCTTATTTTAAAAAATTCACGCGTGTGCTGTGTTAGGTGTGTATTCGTGGTCTTCAAGCAATTCCTCTGAGCGTAGATCTTTGGATCCACTACATCAATCTGCTGCTGGGAACGCTGGACATGAACCTGCCCGATTCAGCTGTTCGGATTCGCAGGTAAACAAGCTTTCAGTCACATCTTAAACTTGATGTTTTCAAAACGTTATTCTCCAAAGCTGGCGGAAAAGTCGAGGGTTCATCTCCAAAATTTCTGTTTTAATTTCCTTTTGAATGCTGTAAAGTTTTTTTTTTGTATGTTTTTGAAAGACACGCAGAAAATACAAATATTATTAGATTTTACAATTTATTTGACTTATTTCAGACCAAGCCAATTCCAGCACAATTTTGTTTCATGACTTGTACTCAAAAATACAACTTATCGTAAAACTTCATAAAAAAACATCTAGAAATTTGACTCTGGAAATGATAAACATGGAGGAACCGTGAGAGCAGAAAACACAATCATAGTAATAAACAATTCTTTGATTACATTAATTTTTTTCCTTGGTTTAAACGTTCTCAGTGTCTTTGAGAATGCTGTTGCGTCATGCGGTTTGGATTTCCACTCGGACCGCCTGTGGGATCTCTACGTGGAGTGGGAGAAGGAGCACGGAAACGTGAAGAACGCAGCGGCCGTCCTGGACCGAGCGCTCAGAGTTCCCACTCAGCTCTACAGCACCCACTACGACAAGTAAGCCCACCGGACCCCCACAGACACAATACTGATGTACCGGACCCTCACAGACACAATACTGATGTACGAGAGTCTTCAATGGGTGACATGTTGGACACTGTAACAGTAAAACTTGCGATTAAATTAGAAATTAACATAAAAAAAAACTGACTTTTGAACAGAAAGTCTGTTTTAATGTTTACTGGTTTTCTCAGTTGTTTACTGTGTAGTATCTTTTATAACTTTACATTTTTCTGTTTTTATTATATAAATCACTTTGAGCTGCCTTGTTGCAGAAATGTGTGATACAAAGAAACTTGATTGGTTGATAAAAACTGATAGAGATTGTGTAAAATGTCATTTTATCTTAAATTAGTCAATCCTTGTTTACAGCAACTCCTCTCCCACTCTACAGCAGAAATTCTACAAAATGTTGTTAATTATAGAAGTGCCTAAAGTCTGTCGACAAGCCTTCATCCCCTCCTCTTCATTTGTCTCTTAAGTTTTATTCCTGATCCTGCTGCGTTGTCCATCCTTCCTCCTGCCAGGTTCAAAGGGCATCTTAACAGCAATCCCCCTAAAGACGTGCTCCCCTCTGAGGAGTACGAGGAGCTGAGGGCGACGTGCCGGCAGAACCAGAAGGCAAAGCGGGCCGAACAGGCCCAGGAGGCGGACGAGGAGAGGCCGCCAGGAGAGGAGGAGCCCGCCACACCCGAGGGTACAGACTCGGTGAGTAAAATCTGGCTGTTAAAAGCTTGGTTCTCACTAGAAATAAGCCTTTATGAGGCTCAACCACTTGCTTTATTATGTAATCTGTGTTTAAATATTATTTAATCTGGGAGGAAGAAATTAGTTTTTATGGGTTCTAATGCCTTGTTGTTTTTTCTGCCTAGAGATTTAAAAGTCCCAGCACTCGTAGAGTTCAGTGAAAGCAGAAAGTTTGTCACATTTTCACGATCAGGTGTAGATTTCCAATGGGAACATCTTTATATACCAGTGATATATTCCTCTGTTCAGGAGGAGCTGATGCAGAAGATAAGAGAGCAGGTTCTGCTTCGTAGAGACAAAGTTTACCAGGACAACGAGGGAGAGGTCAGGAAGAGATGGAACTATGAAGATGCTGTGAGTTTCTGCAGGGATTATTTCCCCAGACCTCTCCATCTCTCTGTCTTTTCTTTATTTATTCTTATTTTAATCTTCCTTTATTTCTGTCTGTATTTTATTCTTTTGAGATTTTTTTAATTCATTGTATTCTTTTGTTTGTTTTTATTTTTGATTTCTTTTTGTATTTCTATTCTTTTTATTCTTTTATTTTTTTTTGTTTTTATTTATGTATTACTAGTTTTTCATTTATTTTACTTGAATTTTATTTTAATTCTTAATGTATTTTTATTTTGTTCTCTTCTTTTGTATCTCTTTATTTTTTATTCTTTATGTATTTCTGTCTTTTATTATTTATTTTATTCATTGATTGATTTTATTCTTTATTTTATTTTGCCAGCTTTATCACGTTCATATATAGCATCTCTTCTACCAGGAAGTCATGTTCATGATTAGCTCCAGAAGCGCATATATATATATATATATATATATATATATATATGCAGGCAAATCTTAAACCTAATAATTATTTAATGAAACACAATAATTACAAAGACACACAGCATGAAAACAACTTTGAATGAGTGAGCCTAAAAATGTCAGAACAGATTTTGTAAGTAAAAACATGACTGAGAAAGGTAGAAATAATTTAGTCCAGTTTAAGCTCTCCTGCTGTCGCTGGCTCACAAACCCAGCAGATTTCCTCGTTACTTTACGACAGATCAAGCGTCCGTACTTCCACGTCCGGCCGCTGGACCGCCTCCAGCTCCAAGCCTGGCACACCTACCTGGACTGGGAGATCGCTGAGCTGAACAAAGACACCAAAGAGTCCTCACAAGGCGAGGACACACATCATAAAAGTGTTTTTTCTTTCCTTCCATGTTTGAAAGTGTCAGTGTTTAACACTGCTGTCTCCTAACAGATCCAAACCAGGAATCGATGGAGGAATCTGAGGTCACAGCGCAGCGTCAGGAAGCATCAGATGATGCTCCCACCGTCCAGGGAGACCACAGAGTTCGCATCCTGTTTGAGCGCTGCCTGATCGCCTGCGCTCTGTACGAGGAGTTCTGGACCAGGGTGAGATAAATCGCTTATTCACTTTATCTGTGAGGAGCTGGTAACAAAGTAACACCTTCCTGTGTGTGTTTTAGTACATTCAGTACCTGGAGCCGCAGAGTGTGCAGGAGACCCGGGCCGTCTACAGGCGAGCCTGCCAGGTCCACCTCCCCAACAAACCCAACATCCACATGCAGTGGGCCACGTTTGAGGAGAGACACGGTACGACACGCCCGTCTCTTTCTGCTCCTCTAAACTCAGAGCTGCTCTTCACTTCCCGCTGCTTGTTTATACGACACCAGTGACCGGAGTCTCTCTCTCACTCCGGCTCTTTTTGAAATCAGGTTTCAGAGTGAATCTTTTCTCAAACGCGGGGCAATGGCGTGCCTAGATTTTTTTTTTTATTTGAGGCACCAGGCAGAGGCACAGACATATTAAAGTTACAATTTCCTCTAAATGCACTGCAGTCTTAAATTACAATGAGCAGTGGGCCAAAAGTTGAAGAACAAAAGTATTTATTTACCCAAACAGATCTGTTTAGTACGCAGCAGATTTGTTTGCTACAGTGACTGAGGGCTCAGGCTAACATTTCTCAGTCACGCAGTTAGCATAGCTTAGCTTTATACAACTTTATCTTTAGCACCGTAATGCTAACTTCATTCAACTAGAATGACTGTTTACTTTTGGCTGTAATCTTATGTATATATATATCTTGATCTTTGTTAATATAAGTTACCCCAATTTTTGACTTTTGAAATTTAAATTTCTACATTTTTCCTAGAAAAGTTTTGAGATTAATCTCAAAATTTCAGATTTTTTTTCTACCAAATTTTTGACTTTTGGAGTTCAAATATTTTGTTTTCTAGAAAATTTCAGAGATTAATTTACTCCTCTTTCTTTGTGTGTTTACAATGGCCCTAACATGCCTTTGTAAACAAAGCCTAAGTTTCAAAGGCAAAAATATGATTTGTACCACAAAGTTTAATTCTAAAACAAAGCAAAAACCAACAAAAAGCAAATCAGAAAACTTGTAAAACTATTCTAACACAATCCAAACTGCTCGTCTCCACCAGGTGACCTCAACGAGGCGCGGCGGGTTCTGGAGGCCCTGGAGAAAGCCCGGCCTGGTCTGGCTGTGGTTCGCATCCGCAGGGCGGCCTTAGAGCGCCGAGCGGGCCGGCTGGACCAATCAGAGGCTCTACTGCGAGAGGCGGTGGCTGAATCCAAAGAGAGGCCGACGCTGCACGCCTTCTACTCCATCAAACTGGCCCGTCTGCTGCTCAAGGTGGCCAGAAACCCAGACGCCGCCCGCACGGTTTTACAGGAAGCGCTGGAGATTAGTCCGGTGAGATTAGAGGCGGAAATGGTTGATGTCTCGGCTAAACAGCGTGATCGGTCTGGGTGCTTAGCGCTGTCAAGGAGGAATTTGCTACAAAATAAATAAAATATTGTCACAAGAGATTTCTCCTTGAGGCTGTAAAAAGATGTTACTTTGTGATAATTTTGTCCTAATTAAAAATAAAGTCTCCATCTATTCTAGGGCACAAGTCAGGCCCGGATCCACACTTTACATCCTCCTTTTTTAATAAAAATGTTTTTTTTTTCTCTATAAATGATTCTTCCATCAGGATAACGACAAGCTGCACTTGAACCTGTTGGACCTGGAGTCGTCTGCGGAGCCGGGGGCTTCGGCCGAAGCCGTGCAGGAGTGTGTGACTCGGGCCCTTGCGGCTCCGCTCACCCCGCAAACCAAGTTACTTCTGTCACAGAGAGGCCTCCAGTTCACGGAGGAGTACAGCAACTCCATTAAGAGGTTAAGCATCACGTTTCTGACCATCCTGTTAGGGTCTGGTGAAGCATTTTTGTCTCAAAGTGAAGCTGTGCTGTCTGCAGCGTCCTGTCCGTCTACGAGGCGCATCAGAAGCTGCTGGACGAGCTGGGAGGCACAAAGAGAGAAGCAGAGAACGGGTGAGAGAAGAGAGCAAAAACTGATTTTGGAGGGAAAGTTTAGTATGTCAGAGAGATACTATTAAAGCTTTTTGTTTTAATAAGTGTGGCAGTGTCATACAGTTGTCAGAAGTAGGAAAATTGAACTCAAGACTTGGAAATAGGAGGAGTAGAAAAGCTGATGACTGATCAGAACCTGAACCAGTTCCTTTAAAGTAACTGGATTATTTTCTGGTTTATTTTAATAAAACCAGAATTCCAGATGAATAATTATTATCTGCATAGATCTGTTTATCACCATCCAGGGATTTGGAGTTTCAACCCTTCACCAAACGTTGGAGTCATTGATGCTTCTTGAACAATATGGCTCAAATAAATAAGGTTCTAGACCGTAAAACAAGCTTCCTCCTCTTCGTCACTCAACTTCTTCCATCGAAACTGCAGATGAATCAATCTTCACTAAAATCCTCACAACTTCTGTAGATTCAGCCTTGGTTGTTTACATTTCGACTTACCCTGGTTACGTCACAAAATGGCGCCAATTACTACGTAGACAAACGGCGACACTGCATTTATAGAATACACAGAATACACGACAGATCATCTTTTCAAATCATGTCAGTGGTTTTACCATTTTATTTGCATTAATCTGGTTCCTAAGGGACGAGGATCCGGAGAAAACTAGCAAAACGGACGACAGCTCTTCTTCTTCCGCTGCTGCCGCTGCTGCGCCGGCATCCAGCACGTCACACGTTCCCATCACCACGCCGCCGCCTCCTGTGATGGCCGCCGACCCGAGCGCCCAGGCCGGATACGGAGCGTACAGCAGCTGGTACCAGGTAGAAGTTCAGAAGTTCTGCCTTTTAATGTTTACAGATTCCTATTTTTGTTGTCTTTGACATTTGAAAGCTGACGTTGAATTTGTCTGAAAGTTTTTAATGCCTCATCTGTTTCTTTTCTGTCTCTTAGCAACCGCAGTACGGCGGCTACGGCGGCTACGGCTACCAGAACGCCTGGAACTACAACCAGTCCTACTATCCGCCCAGTTAAGCCGAACAGCTCTGGAACCGGTCCGACCCATCTGAACAACAGACTTATTTCCCAGCATGCCTCTCTGCTTTCAGCTCGGAGTCGGTGAATCTGGGTGGAAAAAGCAGCTAAAGGGAAACCATGGCACCCATTTTCTGTAAAGTCTTCTGATTTTAATTAAAATTATTTTTGTATTTGTTGTCAAATCGACGCCTTTTCTCATGTTTTTAAAGTCGCTCACTCTATCCAGTGTGTGAATGGCATTTTGTACCATTTGTTGGTTTTTAATGTACATAAAATGTGTTTTATAGTGTCACATTAAGGCTTTCTTAAGACTTTTTTGTTCTTCCGATACAAGGAGAAAAACAATTCAACACTACATGAAACAAACTCACAGGTGTGTTTCTATTATTTACCTAAATGTTCAAATTCAAGGAGGAACTAATAGATATGCACCATGACTGAAAGTCCAGTTCACTTCCTCCTGTTTTTATAGACAAACTGATCATTTGTTCATCAAGTGTTAATGATAAATACTTGAGTCTAATTTAACCCAAATTATTAGGTCTGGTTGCTTTATTAAGATACATCAACAGCTTTGGCTTCATTTAGACTGCAGCATAAATGGAGTCCTGCAGCAACTGTGGTAAAAGGTTTTGGCTTTGACTCCCAAAATATGTGGTAAAGATGCGCAAGAAGCTTAAAAATTAATTTATCTTTTACTAAAGAAGAAGAATCTCTCAGAAAAATGCTGTCCTGCCCATAGTTATCACCATCTACGACACTTTACTAATCCTAAGCTTTAATAAAGTATTTTTACTAACAGACAACTTTTGATTTTTTTTTTTCTTCTCTCAGCCACTCTTCAAAGTGGGAAAAACAAGAGAACATACTGTTTCCAACCTAAGTGTAAACAGCCAATTACCTCAACATACCCATACGTACAATCAGGGCAAAAAAAACTGAAATGTAAAACAACTGGAAGTGTGACAAAGGACGTAAAAGATGCAGGAACGATTTGGTATCAATGAGACATTTATCTTAATACTTGTATTGAAGTGGTGCAACTTGTTTGCCGTCATGTCATTGAAAATTATCTTTAGGTTCAAAACTCTTGGAGGAAAAGCTCTCAAGTCAAAGGCCAAACTCGCATGGAAATGAAGTTTTATTTTTTAAAAAAAGGTACTTTGCTAGAAGTTAAAATTAAAACCAATGAGTTCCTCTCATCCGAGTTCCTCTCATGGACGAGTAAACCAGTATTTCCAGTCTTAAACAAGGAAAGCCTTCCTCATTATGTGCATGTAAAACACGCACAAGAACCTGTGATTTAAACATCTAAAAGGTTTTATTTCTGAGGTTTTTTGTTTAGCAATTTAGTTTTTGTGAATCGCATCACTAATGTAAACAGTAGTGATGCCAGTCACTACAAGCATTATTTCTGCAATGTAATCATCTTTACCGGTGCTTTTTAATAGAAATATGCAGAGTTCAGGTTTACAATTGTTAAAGTGATATTTTTTTTAGATTTGTTAGGTTTCCAATTGCAAATAACGCAATAAAGAGCAATAAAGCACAATATGATAAATTGGAAAAGATATGGAATAGATTTTACTGAATAAACGGATCTAAATAGTGAATTTTAAGATGGTGGCGTTGAGTATTTTCAGGAAGACTAACCTTTTAGATGCATCATTTTCAGGTTCATGAGAATTGGTTTTACAAAAATGTGAGAGAGGATAATTTATATAAAATTCAGAACATCAACTCAATGATCCCAGCCAGCTTTATTGTAATCAGGTTCCTGGTGGACACAGCTTTCAGCAAATCTGAACTCGTTAAAAAAATGAAAGTAAAATGTCACAAAGTCAAGAAAATCACAGGAAATAAACTTAAGGCCCTTTCAGAACCACTTTAGCATGTATTCTTTAGCAATACAAGGGTCGAGTTAAAACTTTGTTCTGTGCATTTTTTTTTAATAAATGTGTTGAAACCACAAGCAGAGATCCTTAGGGAAGTATCAGTCAGAAGCCAGTTATCTTCAGCTCGACCATCAGGGGTCAAAGGTCCAGTTCAGCGCCTGCAGCAGATCTGAAGCTGCATTCAGTCAGTCTTCCCAAACAAAAACTCACATCAAAGTCTGAGGAGCTCCAACGTGTCTGAATGCAGCTTCACTGTGTCTCTGCTTCGGTTCAGCTAGCTGGCTTAGTGAGTGATACTAGCAGATGGCAGCTCGGTTCCTGGATCGCTCGGTTCTCGTGTCGACGTCGTGGTAGAGGTGAGGTAGGCTCACAGAGCTGATCCTTCTCACTTTTTAGTAACAACCAGCACAGCTGAAGGCACCAAACCTGTGCAGAGCGCAAAGAAATGCCGATTTCAGTCCAACGCAAGCTACACATTTAAAAAAAAAACTCATGGACGTGACGCCATTTTAGATGTGTGACAGCATTTAAAACTTGTTTCCTGAACGCTCACCCAGCTCTTTAAGAGGCTTCTCCATGTCCACTTCAGTGTAAACGTGGCGCGGGTATGGCGACAGCAGCGTGAAGTCCTGACCCTCGGGTGTGTTGCCGTTCATCTGCACGTAGACGCGCACCGCCGCCAGCGGCTCCTGGGCCTTGAACACCGTGTTGATGGTGGAGCCGTCCAGCAGACGAACCTGCGGAAGATTCAACCGAAGGAAGCGTGAAATAACTGTAACTGCAGCAATACAGAGTAAAGTGAAGCTTTATTTACAGGGTTCCTGTGTTGTGTCTAAACGTTTCAAAAAACAAGTTTACATTTTCCCTAATTCCAAAGGTTTTCATATTATTTTTACCAAGTAAACTACAAACTTTATTAGCAATCTGACATCAGAGACAGATAAATATCTGAATGAGACCAGCTTTATCCCCACAGAAACAAGATTAATTAAAAAATAAATATATAAAAAAGATGTCAAGAAACAGAATTTATTAGTAATTTCCTTTCACGGATTAAAAATAAATCACAGGACCTAATCATCAAAGTTATGCACAGCATTCAAACAAGTTTTCTGTGTTAAAAAAAATCCATGCAGCTTCCCAGAGCTGTCAGTGCTTTATTTCATTTTAAATAATAAAATATTGGTACATATTCATATAGTGGACCAGTTTTATACGTAGAAAGAACGAGAGGAAAAACAGAAAGACATTTTTGAAGGCAGGAAAGATGTACACTGAGAAAAAAAATGTCAGAATTAGAAAAGGAGATCAGAAGAGGAAAAGAATTAAGGGTTTTGTAGTCTCTTAATATCCTGAAAGAGGGGGCCACATTTCAAATGTGGCCTACTCCATCGCTTTATATCCAGATTTCAGAGCTGTAAGGAAAATAAGATACATGGAGGGATGGAATAAAATGGAGGAACGAAAAGCTCCTATAAAGAAGGAATACTAGGAAGGAAGAAAGACGAGAAAGAATGGAGGACACAAGGAAGAAATGACAAGATGGAGGGTAGAAAGTGTAAATAATATATGTGACATAATGTGTACCTGTATCCTGGACTCATCATACTCCTTCTTTGTGGGCGGGGGCCCCTGACCGGTGGGTGACGACGGACTGGGCGGGTTGGGCTGGGTGGATGTCACCGTGCTCGGAGGTGCACCACCTCCAAACTAAACCAGAGGAGGAAAAAAAGACAAAACAGTCAGAATTACAGAATAAAAAATGAAAATAAAGTCAGTGTGTCTTAGTTACCTTCTGTGCCCTCTCCTCTCGGTCTCGTGCGATTTTGTCTTTAACCCTTTGCCTGACAAGGACAAGAAAAAAGGCACCAGAGTTAGAAACCGTAACAAGGAGTAAAACCATTGTGATCTTAATTAAAATGTCCACACAACAAAGTCTTTCCACAAACTAAACCATCATAAATAATAACTGCATCATTATGTATGAACATCCTGCAAAATTACAGTCAAATCTTGCACATACCTTCAGCATTTTGCTTCAGGATTTCATCAATGCATTAAGTGTTATCAAATCTTTACTTTTTGTGGCTTTAAACATTAGTTGTGAATCCTTTGAGAAGCTAACCTAGCCAGCTTGTCCTCCATCTTCTCTCTCCTCCGCTGATCTGCGAGTTTCTTCATCTCGTCGTCCTGAATCTTCTGCCGGATCTGCTGCAGCTCCTGGCCCTGCCTCCTCCGCTGCTTTTCCCGCTCCACCTCCTCGGCTCGCTCGCGCTCCCTCCTCTCCGCCTGCTTCACTCGCATCAGCTCCTCTAGTCTGAAAGGCAGGGACAAACCAGATGGTAAAAAAAAAAAACACATGATATTAACGCTGCTTAAAACTGTTCAGCATCAGCTCTGACCTTTTGACCTGCTCCCGTTTCTCCTCCTCCGTCATTGGTCGTTTCGAAGCCTCTGGGTTGTCGCTGTATAGTTCCTCTTCCTCTGCGATTACTGGCGCTAAAACATGACCCCGGCGGGATTAATATTAATAAAAACTCCTTTAAAGAAATTATTCACAAAGACAGATCTACCTCAGACAATATGAATTAAAATGTTATTGAATATTTTTTTTCTCCTCAGAAAAACAAAAAGATGCACCGACCTTCACCTGAGTCCCCTGCTGTCGTCTCATCAGCCTCTCCTCCTAAAACGTTCCCCGCTGGAGGAACGTACGGCTCATCGATGTCCGGGTCGTTCTCATGTTCCATTAACCTGAAAGAGACGCATCCAAAAGCTCAGGCAACCATTCTGTGCTATGAAATGATAACACCATATGGGCATTATTGCAGTAAAACTGAACCTCACTGTGTGAGAACCGCTCAAAAAGGAATCATCATCAAACTTTACAAAGATTAAAAATTCATCTGATGCTTTGCTGCTTGTACTGCTACATTTAAAAAAAACTTTCAAAAGATTTTAGACAACAAACAGCTTCATGAATAGATGTGTGAAAGACTCAGATCTTTACAAACGCTAAACAAATGGAAGTGCTCTGGCTTGAGCACTTTTCAGTTTAAAAACTGCTTAACAAGATATTTTGAAGAACATTGAAAACTAAAATATACTGCAGACAATTTAGACACGAAAAAAATTATTCACTAAAAGCTACAAGAAGAAATTTAAACAGCCAAAATTTGAAATAGGGAAAGAGTGATTCACACTGACACAAAAATAAAGAGCAATGGAAATCTAGAGCACTAGCAAAGGCAGCATATTTATTGTTATTTTGAGTTTTAATTTTAACAATTCCTGTTTACAAAAAGACAACCCAAAATATCAATTGCTATACGGTTGAAACCAGATGTTTAAAGATTACATAAGTAATTTAGTTTTGCTTAATAAAGGTATTTTTAAAGTTTTTAACATTCTTCTGTTTAGTCATCGGTAAATTATTATGCAACATATCCAAGCCTGAGTTGGCTTGAGAAGCTTCTTTTAGTTAATCAAAGAGACATTTGAATAAAAACTGATTTTTAAACGCTTACCGAGGTTATCAATGTTTCATAATAAAATTAGTTTGAACATTTTGAAAAATTTAAGTTTGAAAAAATAGCAAAAACAAGAGAAATACATAGAGAAGCCGAAACTTTTCACCATGACTGTAAAAGTCTCACCAGTCCATGGCTTGCTCTATCCCCTGGTTTCCTGTATTGGCCACAGCTTTCTCCCTGAGGAAGCGACAGAAAGGACAGGTTACCCAGCATTAGCCTTCGGCTCACTGAAATCAGTCATACCTGGTGTGAGGATCGTAACTCACGCTCTGTTTCTGCCAAAGCCCATCTCCAGAAGGCTCTCCAGTGTTGTTAGCTCTGCCATTTTGACCTGAAACAAGCAAGTTACCAGCTTTTTCATGAATCATCGACAGAAAGAAAAGGGGAGATCAGATAACTCTTTTAGATTTTCTCATTGAAAGTAAACACATTCACAACATTTTCGGAATAAAAAAACGAGAAGAACGCAGACTAGTTTCTCCCTGAGCAGCAGCTTGTTGTTTCCAGTCACAGCTCAAGAAATGCTAAGAGCTAGCGTTAGCATTAATGCTGCTAACGAGGCTAGTTTTACTGACTAACATGATTAAAATAACCTTGCTGTAAATCGT
This sequence comes from Girardinus metallicus, assembly GCA_903067095.1. NCBI lineage: Eukaryota > Metazoa > Chordata > Actinopteri > Cyprinodontiformes > Poeciliidae > Girardinus > Girardinus metallicus. The sequence goes on from CAEGAE010049533.1 coordinate 55,957, forward strand.
TCTCGCTAAAAATCGCTTTGTTATCTTGAATGAAGATAGTCATAGTGGTTATGTTGTTTTAAGTGTATTAATATCAGAGGCACAATACAGATTGATGAAGGGAGCGTTTGTTAGCTACTTACACATCAGCCTGCTACAACAGTTCATCAGTACGGAAAGTCATGTGGGTCAAAAGGGACCCCGCGAAATTAGACTTTTGTTTTTCTTTCTCAAAGTTCAGGAACATTTTTTTTAGATTAAGCTCAGAATTATGAGATTAATATTAAAATTCTGACATAAAAATTGTTAGAACAAGGAATTTGAATGTCTTTGGGCCCTTTTAATTTCTTAAAATAATTTTACATTATATCATTAAATAATCATGCAATGAATGATGTCATCATTGACATCATTCATATCAAAAGTTTTATTTTAAGTTCAGACATTTCTACAGATGCCTGACTGAATATGAAGTTATTTCTATGTGGATCAGCTCTGCAACACTTCATTTGGAGCCAAAATTATGACTTTTAGATGCTTCATTTTTACAAATCCTTTACTTTTTGGATTTTATAAAATAAAAATATTGCTGGGAAACATCAAAAATGTACACCTGGTTTAATTCTCTCTGATAAAAGTTATTCAGAGCCATCAAACTAGAACAGGAAGTAAATTTGATCTATGATCCTGTAACTTATTAAATATTTGTTTTAAAACAATCTCTACTGGTTCCTTTGGTTTCTAAATCTGAGATATAAGCTATGAGCTTCCAATTGGCCAGAATGATTTGATCCTATCATTGATGGTATGTTCATTGGTGTACAAGCTATATAATTTCCTGACTATTATGTGCAGGTTGGGTCTGTTACATATTTACAGTAAGTGTAATGATTAATTTTTCTCTACCCCACGCAGTCTTAAGCAGCTCGCAGTCACGAGTTCATCCATTAGTCAGACTTTCCTCTCAGCCACTCACTGATTTTCTTTCACACTTTTAATTGTAATTGCGTCTCTTTTCCTCCTACTTGTATTCACTTGCAGGGTTAATTGGGTAAGTATGAGCGTTATTAATTTGTATTTGTTTATCAAAGTGATGTGCAATTAAAATGAAAACGTGTTATATGTCAATCAGGTTTTAATCCTGTTTTTCAGAAAAACCCAAACCTTTGACCTTTGACCTGGTTTGGCTTTCTGTTGTTTTGGTTAGCTGTGATACATTTATGCTATTTTGCCAGTAAAAAAATTATTCTATATGCAATCTTAAACAGAGGGCTTAAATTTCACAAGAAGGAGCAAAAAGGATTTTTTAAAACACAATGTTAGAATTGATAAAAAGTTGATCAGGTGCAAACATTTCCTTATTTGCTTCTTTTGGAAACAAATTGATGCATAGCTGTTTGATTTGCACAGATCCTAATGGACTGATGGCATCATATTTCTTTTGAAGGTGACATTCTGTAAAAGTATAATGTAAAGATTTTTGCTGTTGTCTCTTGTTCAACTATTATTGAAAATGTGCCAGTTTATTTCTTTTTGATCATAGTAATTTACCGGTGCTTGTAAGGCTTCCTATTGGAAAAATCCTCTGAATAGAGATGGGCAAAGTTGAAGGCAATAATAATGATGGAGGTCTGTTTAGCCTATCTTTTAATTATTCATGGCTCTGTTTTAATTTCTTTTACAGAGGACTGGTTAAGGGTCAAAGTTCACCAAAGATAAGTCTGATGAGTCAGATTTTGCAAAAAAAAAAGATGCAGCTTCCCAAAAGGAACAGTCAATTATCTATTTTAATGCTATTTTAATGTCTAACTATAAGAATAAAAAAAATTATAAAAAACAGAATTCAAATTCAAGTTTGTTTGTTTTTTTTGCCACAAAGCATCTTTCTCTCAACACCCTGTTCACGTTTATTGAGTGAATAACCCTGATTTTATTGGAGTCAAAGGGTGGAATTTAATCTCAGATGCTGTAAAAACCAAGATTAGGTTTATGATATTTCAGTGATAATTCATCAGATGTGGCTGCTATCACACGGAGAATCAGCTTTAGGACGGGCAGTAAAATGGTGTGACTTCATGTGATCATTGAGTTCAACAAAAGAGGGCAGCATTTTGTCACACAACTTTCCAGAGACTTTGCCAGGAAGACTTCATGAGACAATTACAATGCCAGAGATTGTATTTGGGTTAATATTTAAAGGCCATCTAATCCTTGTGGCGTTAAAACAGAGGCTCCTGCTTTGACTCGGTTCTCAGCTGAAGACTGGAGACCCGGATCTGGGGGGAAACCTTTTGCTCGGGTCCGTCAGCTGTGTTGTTTCTGCGGGTCTCACCAGCTGTAACAGCATCTCCATTTGGAAAAACTGTGGCATCCAGTGGAGCTGCTGTTATCTGTGGAGGGACACCTCTCCTCATCGAAACGCCACGCAGCTCCTTCTACAGTCTGTTTTAATTAAAAGGTTGATGGTTGCTGTCAAATAAAATTTACTGTGTAAATCCAGTTAAGGAGTCACAGTGTTTTTTTTCTTTCCCCATACAGATTAAACTAGTCCAACACACAGCCTGAGATGACGGTCATGCTGCTTTTCACTGTCATAAAAATATTTACGCAGTGATTTAATGTAATACCTCTCAACTTTCAAAGGTTAATACATTTTTAAATGGTTTTAAAAGCTCCATTTATTTCAGTAATTTAATTTAAAAAGTGAAAAATGTGTATTATTTAATTCACTAATTAAATAATTAATTCAGAATCTTAATAAAAATTTTTCATTTAGAAATGAATCCCCCAGTGAGTTAGCAGTCTGCAGTGTTGTGAAAATCTAGTTGCCCCGTTACAAAGTTCGCCTGTTTTTGCTTTTTTTTTTCTGCACGTAAATATTTCAGATTATCATATATATTTTTATATCAGACAATAACCAAATCAAACACAAAAATCACTGTTCAAGTCAAGCTGGTACTCTGTCAAAAAATATCACCCCATCTTGTTAAATCATGAATTAACTAAAAATAACTATTTGTATTGGTCATGCCTTGCAGCCCTGATCACAGCCAGGCCCTGAGCCAATTTGAAAGGTAATAAGGCAAAAGATCTCAAAAATTGATAAGAAGCAAAATGTTTGACATTTGTTGGTCTGGAGAGAATGACAAACATTTTTTTGAGGATTTAGTACTTCAGAGACCCAAACTCAGTGGTTCCCTCTCTGTAGTGTCAGACCTGCCAGAATTACTTCAACAACATCAAAGACTTATCAAGGATGTCACAAAAGAACCGAATATAAGAACTGAAACACTGCAGATGTCACTGACTTCTCCCAAAGTTGGTGCTCTTGATTCAACAGTAAGAGAGAGATAAAAACAAAAATGACATCCATGTGAGAAGCCACTCCTGCCTGAAAGAACACAAAGGGCTGTCTCAGAAAAGCATCTTAAAGTTCTCCAAGACTGTTTGGGGTTTGGTTTGAGGCGCTTTCTTGTATTAAGACCTGAATAACTTCCCTCAACTAATTAAACCATAAATTCTGCTCTTTACCAAAAACTGTTCAGCCTTCAGTTTTTGACATTAAGCTTGAGTTCAGCTGGGCTAGAAAGCAGGACAAAAATCCAAAGCACGTCCTCAAGTTCAACACTGATCACAACAAACAAAATGAAGCCTATGGAGCGTCCTAGTCAAAGTCCAACCTCAAATGTTAGATAGTCGTTCATCTTGCCAAAGGTGACACAACCTATTGGAAGATTTATAGGGTGATTACTTTTCGTATAATGTCACGTTTGTTTGGATAGGTTTTTCTTTTACTCAAGTACAAAAGTTACGTCATCATTTGAAATTATCTTTACTATTTATCCATTTGATGTTATAAAATATTTAAGTGATAAAAAGAACATAAAAAATCAGCAAAGAGAAAAGATTGAGATAAATAAACTTTTCAATGGTCTGACTTATTGGGATGCAGCTGGATGCTATATGTGAATACATGCACAATTCCTGTAAACAGTAAGCAATTTCCTGGAATAAATGTTTAAATGTTTTTCATAAGTGCAAAATCCCCAAAGTTAGACTGTCAGTAGCAGGTGGACAAGGAGATTTAGTTACAGCGTGAATAAAAATAAAACCAAAAGTGAAATTAAACTGTGGTTTTATAGAACCAGTGGGTAATTCAAAGACGCCTCTTGAAACCAAAAGCAAAAAGACACATGACAAACTGAAGCACAATGAGACCAGTGTGTATATTACTGAACAGATGGCCTAATCCCCATCCTAGAAACATGATTCACAGCCCATAAATGGCAACACAAAAGGCAACACAGCCATCCTAACTGTGACACTGAAAGGGACAAAACAGAAGCAATTCACAACATGCTAAAAAGATGCTTAAGGATCAGACACTAATCAAAACAATGGTTCCTACTGGGAATCAAAGTGATGACAGAGGAAACCAAAAACTATCTGGGATATGTAAACAAATCCCAAATGTGCAAAATGGTTTTATGCGATGAGGTAACAAACGCACGTATGAATGAGAAACACATCACTGTAACAAATGAATCCACATGTTTTATTTTTGCTGAAGAACCTTTTTTAATTTGAGGAGAAAAAAAATACTTCAGCATCAGAAACATATTATTAAATATATGTTTGTAGAAAATAACATGCATAAATACTTGTTTGAAATATTTTTATTGCAGAGACAAAGTCAGTTATAACAGTCACATTTCAAAATTACAAAATGTTTGTCATCTTTCTCTTTTTCCCCCCAAAACAAATATACACTAAAATCTTTGTCATATAAATAGATAAATAAACAATAGATGGATGTCAATATATAAATTCAGTTTTGATAAATGAACTGGTTTAAAAGCAGAATCAACTGGCTTGTGCTTGAAACAAAAAAAAATATTGTGCTATACGGCAAATGTTTTATCATATAATACATCATATGATGTCATTTCTTACTAAGATAACAGACCATTTAAGGCATGTCTGACACTGTGTAATCAACGTAGCAATATATTTTTCCTTCCTCAATCAGCCATTTATATACCAATTCCCTGTATTTGTTTTTTATCTGATGATGTAATGCTCCTCATAAAGTTATTAGGGACATGGCCTGTTGTTTTAATTATATGTTACCTCAGCCTGCCATACACCTGTGGATTCAAAATATTCTGATGACGTATACGGGATTTACTGCTTTCGTTCGTCGAGACTTTTATTGTGAAGTAACACTTCCGGTGATGGTGGTTCTTAACTGACAGCCGGGTGCTAAGAGAGAAGCTACTTTCAAAAGGTTTTTTAACGGCTTTTCCATTCACAACCTCGGTGCATTTGACGGAAACTGTCTGCCAGGAGCCTGGTATTCAAAGAGGGGTAACGGTGTCTGTGTTGAATTAATTTAAAGTCAGCTCCCATTAATGAGTAAGGCTCTTCGTGCGTGGCCACTGGTAAGCTAACGAAGAGGAGGGTGGGGACTAAACTTGCAAGACCTCGCCCCAGTCGTTGTTTCACTCTCGAGCTCACAGACAGCTAATCTCCTGTCGGCGTGAGAGACCTCTCGCAGCTTAATTAGGCAACCATTCAAGGGGAGACCGACACAGCTGTGACTACTGAAGGGTAAAAACCAGCAACCATGTTCAGGAAGACCTTGAAGAAGGACCCCGAGCTGTTCCAGAACGTGTCGGAGGGGCTGCGGAAGCTTTACCGAACCAAACTCTTCCCGCTGGAGGACACGTATCGGTTCCACGACTTCCACTCCCCGGCGCTAGAAGATGCCGACTTCGACAACAAGCCAATGGTGCTCCTGGTTGGGCAGTACTCCACCGGTAAGACCACCTTCATCCGGCACCTCATGGAGCAGGACTTCCCCGGTATGCGCATTGGCCCCGAGCCCACCACGGACTCTTTCATCGCGGTGATGCACGGCGAGCAGGACGGGGTGATCCCGGGTAATGCCCTGGTGGTGGACCCCAAGAAGCCCTTCCGTAAACTCAACGCTTTTGGAAACGCCTTTCTCAACAGGTAACAAGCCCCCCCTGCTCACTTCAAAGTGCTCACTAAGAAACAAACTTAGAAGTTTAAATGGTAATACCTGAGTTTTTAGGTTATGCTTCGAAGGTGAGTGTTTTCACTAATTATTGTAGGAAGCAAAAGTCTCATAAAGACATCATATGTGATTTAAACACCCCTTCTACAAGTCTTAACAAGCACCACACCTTTTTTTTTTTTTTTTTTCTTTCTTGGGCAAATTCACATTGTGCTGTTGAGCAATCTTCACTGAAGGACCCAGAGTGTGAGAGGTTCACTCCTTTCATCATCCTATAGGAATGCACATGTTTAGTATCAGTAGACAGGTGGAAGTGCCACCTGTGTGTGTGTGTGTGTGTGTGTTTGTAGCAAAGAGAAAAGAAGGTGCTTTCCAATGGCTTAATCAAATTAAAGGAAGCTCTTTTCCTTTCACTTGGGTACAAATCCACATCACGGTACATTTTTCTTTTTTTAGGTATTTAAAAAAAGAACAAACAAAAAAAAAAAGATTAGATCCTGAAGAAACGGCATGTTCCCTGGAACCTTCAATGGGAGCAGATAAATGTGAGCTATGCGGCTTGGCAGCATGCTGACCTTGTTCTGTCCTTATAGGCCGGGGCAATAAGTTTCACGTCCCTCCGGCTGTATAAGTATTACAACACCAGCCAGCTCCTATAACTAGGCTCAGCTGTGTTTCAATGCAAGGTTGCGTAAATGTCTTTAATTCATTTGGCCAAAGTATCTAAGATCTATAAGGAAAAAAACTCCTAGTTTTTCCCGCTTAAAGTTAAGATCATATCTTGTTTTAATATTCATTCAAAATGAATTGGGATTCCTGAACCTAATTCATCCCAAACTTTGAGAAAGTTTCACTTGTGTTATAAACTTGTAAGCCGTCTTAATTTTCTCTCCAACCCTGGTGAGGTGTCCCATGTTTTACTGGCATCTGAATAAATGCTTCTTAGAAATTGCTGCTCATTTGCTTTTCAAAGTAAAACAGGAGATGAAACCAACCTCTTATAAACTTGATGTTTGTGTGCTATAAAGTCACAGAAGGTTAGATGTTTTACTGCCTGTCTACAGTGCGGTGGGGTGGCTGTAGAGCTAACGGATGTTTCATTTTTGTTCAAATTAATTTGGCTCATTGGGGGTCGTTCTGTGAGAGTGATTATCCAGATTGTTTGGGACATTCCACGCCGCTTCCCACAGGATCGTCGGATTGGATTTTCCAGTCTTATGAATGACTTTCGTCATTCCTAAGGCTCAGATGAGTCAGAGGTCTTTCCCAAGTCAGGTTTCTTTTTGAACATACTGACACAAATGAATATTGCATATGAGGAATGGTATTCAATAAAAACAGTGGTATGACTTAAGTTGACGTGAAATCCAGGGGCACTTGAAACTTCTCCCAGTTTTCCTCTGGCTGTATCGAATGAGCTCCTCCCAGTCGGGCTCGGACTGGGAGGAGCTCAAGCAAGCAAAGGTATGACTGAAACACCTGATCTTGTTCTACAATGTCTGAATGTCTTATGAGATCAGACATCCTATAACATGACGTCACTTCCTGGTTGAGCATGCGGTGATCCCGTTCCGTCTTCCAGACAATGTCAACTGCAGAGAAACGTCCAGCTAAGTAGATGGCCAGAATACTGTGCAATCTGGTTTTGTTTAGTTATTGTAATCTTAATTTGCTGTCGACATCAGATTGTTTGTTATGTTGCCATGAGTTGTAGCAAGATAAACACTCAAGTTGGGACTTGCTCAGTTGGGCCTCTTTCCTATTATCAATATCCTTTGACATTCCTTCCTGGAATTATGTGGAGTGTTGTTCTTATCTTCAATGGGAGCAAGCATCTGCCAAGTAACCATCACTCATAATGAGGAAAGTGTAATAATTATAATTCACGCATCACTTTAAAAGAGTAGGAATTGTTTTTTTTTTTTGTCAGACATTATCGCTCAAACTTCATTAAAGACTAAAAAAGAAAGCAGATAAAACTTAATTTAAACAATGGCTTATTGTTTGTTGTCGCATCATTTGTCAGATTGTTGGTTCAAGAACTTTCACATTATGTAGTTTTGTTGAATTCAGTCTACATCTCAGCCTCATAGGTGAATATTTGAAGCTGTGCCTAAGATAAATAAAATGTTTATTTAAAATAACTCTGTCATTATAGAGTTGTAGGTCTATTTTTGACTAATTGGACCACATACTTCTGATTCAGAACAGGAATCCTCAGCTATGAAGCAGGATAACTCCAGTTTGTGATTTATTTATGTTTTTCAGAATCAGAGCCAGTTTATGTTTTAAAGCTGCAGTAGGTTACTCATGCAAAATATTTATTGCATATTTGTTAAAACAGTTACTGTCCAGGTATAATATGAAACAGATGAGCTGTGAAGAAAATTTGAGCTCCTCCATTTTCTCCCCACCATCTGCAGAAATACTCTGCTTGGACAGAAACAAGTGGAGGAGGGTCTGGGTGTTGTCAATCACCCTTATGCTGCTCAGACCCTCATCCTGGCACTCTGCCGCGCTACAGCTCCTCCCCCACAACGGAGCCTGCCATGAATGCTAAAACTAGTTAGCGTTCATGTCACAGCTGCAGCAGACCGGCGATCTTGAGTAGTGTGTACATGAGTGTGATTGACAGCACTAAGACCCTCCTCCTGGCCCTGATTGGTTATCTTACTGAGTGATGTATTTCTGTAGAACCACAGGAGGTTCTACAGAGGAGCTCTATTTAATTAAAATGTTTTTTTTTTATTATTATTTTCATTCACAGATTATTTGTCATAAGAACCTGACAAAACAGAGTGGCAGTTTTAACATTTATGTAAACACATTTTTATAAAAGTTACTTTCTTGACCTTCGAGACCAATCAGTGCCCTTAGAACCACACAGAACATTTTCCACTAAAGTATTAGAAACAGTTTTTTCTTCAATACCTCTTGACTAGAAATGATTCTGTTGTCACTATAACATGAAAATATTAGTTTTAAGGTCAGAGTGCATCATAGTTTCCATATGGTGATTATTTTTACATCCACAGCAATCTTATGAAGATTAATCAAAAGCACATTGCAGCTAGAACACAAACTCTGAAACACAAACGCATACTTTCTGAGTAGAGGCTTCATTTTGTCTCAGGGTTTTTGCCTCCATGGGGTGTAATACTGAACATATTAGTAACTAATGGACATTTAGTGTTTCAGCTTCTCTGGACAAGTGGTGAAAGTACATTTCACCTGGAATTTTCACTTGATTATGTTGCATCGGCCAGCTGCTGTCGTCCTGCGTTGGAAAATCAAGGATCAGAGTCTTAATTGGCCGAGTTGATGAGATTGTGATGTCAGCCCTTCTGTGCAGCTTTTAACCATAGTTATTCTGCCTGCAGATTAGCCTTTAACTACCAGGCTCAGGTGGGTCCTACCTTCAGTGTAAGCAGTTATTTATGAAGAGCATAAACAGAAATCAGCCTTGAGATTCTCACACCTTCAGCACCTGCTTTTGAGGAAACCTTACGTTGTTTCTGATTAGCTTTTTTTTTTTTTTTTTTTTTTTTTTTTAACCAAGTGTCCTCAGAATTAACTCAATAGTACTAATAAAACTCCTGACAAGAAGGCGTATGCCTTTTGGTTCTGATGTTGTACTTTTTGTGCCGCTGCAGAGTATTTCTGTGTTTTCTGTAAGCCGTTAGTCAGTAAAACTGGAGTCAGCAAAGCTTAGGTTCCGCTCTGGCCCACACTGTCCGGCTCCGACCCGTCCTGTTGTTCCAGGGCGCTGACTTTGCGCTTTACTGAGTCCAGGCCGGAGCCTTGCGAAGCCTCACAGTGTGCTTCAGTGATACACACCAAGGTACCTGGAGATTTTTATATACAACTGGAAACAAAAAAAAAAAAAAATCATGATTCAGATTTTTTTTTTTTTTTTTTTTTTTGATGGAAAAAATGTGGAAAATTGCGACTGGTCACGTTTCCAGTGCGAGTGACAGTCGGCCCGTTTCCTCTGCAATATGGGAAGCTGAGGTTACGATGAGAAAGAAGGTCGAAGGTCAGGAGGAGTGTGTCATGACTGGAGGATAAAATTCCAGATCTGATGTTAAATGTTTTCCTTTGTCCTCATCCTGAACTGTCCCAACAGTGATGATTATTCTCCAGTCTATAATAAATTATCACACAGTAGATGAGGTCTTGTCTCTCTATCTGCACACTGTTTCTGGGAATTTCAGCTCAAACTAATCCATGCGTTTTGTGCCACAAAGCATAGCAGAGGCAGTTCGATGGAAAACTTTAAAAATTTCCCAACTGAATGACACATGATAAAAGATCCGAGGGAGAAGGAGAGGAAAAAAACAGAACGGCTGCTATCTTTTTCCTAGCAGTGTCACTGTAAGGTGACACCACTCTTCAGCTCTCAATGGAAGGAATCATTTCCCCACCTTCTTTTTTTTTTTGTTTTTGTTTTTGCCTGAATCTTGGTCAATTTTTCCATTTCCATCTTGCATGTGGTGCAGGATCTCTGTTAGGGTTAGTAGTGTTTGTGCGGTGGGAGCAGGAATGTGAAAGCGTGGTTTTCCCAGTCTTATGACCCGGTGCCTCTGAGCTCATGCTGTGAGTATCGGTTCTGTTTGGCTGAGGGAGAAGCAGAGTGAGACATAATACTCTCAGCTATGGGGTGTCCTAACAATCTAATTCTTTGTCCCGAGTGGGTCTGTGTGTTTTGGTATTAAACAAGTCGTCTTCTCCCACACTTTGTGGCCTGTGTGCATCTGCTCTTCAGATTTCTGTTGGCTTGTGCGATTCCCCTTTAAGGCCTAAAGGCCTGTGAACATCCTCAGGCGTTCTGCTGTTGTAAATCATGTTGATCTGGGAAGGAGTCAGGCCTACAATTTTAAGATTTATTGTTTGTTGTTCCAATAATTTCCATATTCATCTTCCTTACATCATCGTCTTTATGCTGTTGGAAAATCAGTAGCCGTGTTGTCTCACTTTTGTTGTTGTAAAAATACACAAACGACAGTTAAAGTTTTAACGAGAGCTCAATTAACCGGTCAAGCTTGATTAATGTTTGTGTATTAGATCTGCGCAGAGTCTTCACCGTACAGTATACAAACATTACCTGCATCTTTACGACCGTTTATACCTCCAAATACTTGTTTGTGTTCCCACACAGTCTGGAAAAGTCTGTTCGGGTTGGATGATGATGGATGTCTCCAGACAATTTGGATGAATTGTTTTTAAATTCACCCAAAACTGTAATGCAAGCTTTAGGTGAATGTTAAAGAAATAGAATCAGTAATGGGACATTTTTGGGGCTGCAGCTTTGGGGCTGTGATGGTTTCTTCATTTTCTTCAGGAATTGCATGCTTGATATAATATAACTGCGATTTAAAAAGTTAAACTTTCTCCTACTTTCAGAAACACTAAATAATAAATCGCAAAATGTAACTTAATGCTTATGATGTTGATGAAGTAAAAATGTTTTTGCAAACCATTTGACCAAAAATTAAGCAAGAACAATTTTGTTATGCAACGCTAAATAAGGGATGAATAATGATCTTTTAGAGAGCAAGAAGTGCAAAGCTTCAGTTTGCTCATGAAAGCCAAGTTTGTGTTAAAACAACCTCACTCAACTGGTTTTCTCCTCTCCCAGCTCCCCCATCTCTCTCTCTCTCTGCTTTCGTTTTTGTCTCACTCTAATTTACTCTCCTTCTCTCCGTTCTTTGTTCCCCCTCCGTCTAGATTCATGTGTGCCCAGATGCCCAATCCCGTTCTGGAAAGCATCAGCATCATTGATACTCCTGGAATCCTATCTGGAGAAAAACAGAGGATAAGCAGAGGTCTGCTTCACACACACACACACACACACACACACACACACACACACATATTCTCTTGTGTTAGTTGCACCATGCCGCACCCTCTGATCGAAAACCCCTAAGTGGTGAAAATATACAGCCTTGCACAAATGCAAAATAAACCAAGAGGAAGTAACGAGTTCAGATATAAAAAGAAAGCATCTATATATTTATCCTCTTTCTCAAGTGTTTTGTTGCTTGCCGAGTGCTGCTGCACTGAAACCGTAGCAGTCTGCTCAGAGTGCTGCCAAACCTGTATTTAACTCCTCTGATGTCCAAGGGGCAAAGCATAACCAGTTCTTGTCAGGGTAGCAGAGAAGCACACAGTTCGGCAGAAACAAGGAGAGGCCGTTCAACACTTTGAAGCTCATTTCCTGCCTTTCTGTGTGGAGGTTCCTATGGCATTTTCTGTATGTACCTTTATTAATGTTGCCCTTTCTTTAACCCACATGGAAAAACCTCTGATTTTGATCCTCTTTGGTTATTTTTGTCTCTAGTGACCCTGCGCTGTGATTTTTATTTCCCAGTGTGCCGTTTGATTAAAACATTGCATGTTTTTTTCCACTTGCTGCCGCAACGGCCTGACCTTTAGGGTCATTGGGTCGTTGCTGCATATGTGCTTTTTAAAAAAAGCTTTTGGTGAGCTTACAAAACCCGCAAAGAAGATAAGAGTACCTCTGATCAAAGCTTCTGCTTTTTGTACCTGATTTATAGTTAGTTTATGGGGAAACGCACATACAAACAGTGAGGCTTTGTTTATGTTCCTTGGCTGAAGGAAGTGAAGTGAAATGGCAGAGTCCATCAGTCTGCTCTAAATGATTCTGATTTCCCAGAGGAGGAAGCAACACGAATAAAAAAATATCAAAAAGTTTAGGATTTAATTTTCTTTTTAAACTAAAGTCAATGCAAAACTAGTCGTATTATCTGTAGTTTTTTGTTTCTTTTTTATAACCTCTAACCTGTTTTATTTGGCTTTAATGTGATAGATCAACATATAGTCTATTATATAGTGGCATGAATTATTTACTTAGTCATTCAACCTTTTTAAATTACAAAAGTAAAGTGTTGCGTGTGTGTTTTAAATTTAGCCTTTTACTAGTTTACTTCAGAAGTCACATTTTAGCAAGCAGAACCTGAGGGAACGGCAGCATCATGGAGAAAACGTTGCTGCAGTTCAGAGCACAGTTTAGGTTATAAACTTGAGCACTGTTAAATCCATCACCTAAAACAAAATGGGCCAGACAAAAGTTTTGTTTAGAGATGCAGCTGTGTGGCCCATCGTGTCTCTGGAGGAGCTGCAGAGATTCAGGAGGACAGCTTGCAAGCCACAAATCTGGCATTTTTGTCAAGAAGAAAGTTATAAGAAGTTCTGTTAATAGTTTGCCATAAACTACGAAACATGTTGAAGAAAATGCTCTGGCTAATTTTCTTTTTTCTTCTTCTGACTGAAATTGAGGAATTTTGAAAAGAAGATGAGCAAATTTTGTAGAGACGTATTTCAAAAGAACAAATATGTTCTGCTGATATATGCTGGTAAAATACATTCATGTTTGTGGTTGTAACTTGACAAAAGTGTAGAAAAGTTCAAAGGGTGTGAATACTTTCACAGCGCACTGCATTCAGACACTTCTACTTAAAGGTTGCTTTGAATTAAAACTTAGTTCTGAAGTTCTTAAAGGAGATGAATGTCGTGATAATGTTGCACACAAAGTTAGGGATATTTGGCTTTTGGATGAAACTTAAAGAAAATGTAAAAAATCACCATTGTATATTTCTACTTATTTTAAGCATTGAAACAAAAGCTAACAGCAGTGACTCTTCCAGTCTCTCTGTCTCTGTTTCAACCTTGACTCTGAGCCACTTCATCTGGGAACATCCTGTCTGAAGCCTCGCCGTGCCGAGGAGCTGCTGGTCAGATGTTGGGTGGCGTCTTCGTCTCCTGATGTCAAAATGTGAACATGATGAGGAAATACCAGCTGTTGAAATATCGGCTGATTGAACCGAGAAGTTTATCGGTCGATTTGTGGATCAAACGCCTGTTGTGAGTTTTGCAGTTTTAAGCTCCTTGTCAGGGAACTGAAACACCGAACGTGTTCATTCAGTAGTTCAGAGAAGGTCAAATTAGGGTCACCTGTCAAGGTCACAGTGCATTTTAGGTTCATCCTGAGGTTTCACCTGAAAGCTGAATGTCCCTAAAGTTTTGTGAGCAGTGTCTTTGTTTTGTTGCTATGACGAAGCGTGTCCGTAGCTCAAACGTGTTGCAGGTGTTTGCATGAATGAAAGAGGCCGGCCCAGGTTGAGGTGACCTTCTCTGACAGAGGAGCGGTGTAAATCCAAGGCTTCCGCCATTTTGTTTCTGTTCATACACACTTACACATTCCTACTCTCAGCCTTTTCTGAATGCACCTCATCCTGGACTCTGTATCTGTATAAACACGGATACAGTAGGGTAATCAAGACATACTGTATGGTCTGTGTCGAATGAAAACAGACAGACTGTGCAGCTCATCTGTGACGGGCACACGCTTGTCTGGACCTTTAAACTTTACATCGGTTCTCGTCTGATATGTTCCAGCAGTACTTCATTCTTAATTCAAACCTGCTCATCTGAAGACGCTTCAGTAAAACTCCCAAAGGCAATGAAACTGTAAAATCCAACTCATGAATGCTTCCCTCCTGTTGAGAAACTGTGTGCTTTTTTTGATTAGGCCAGCATGTACGCCTCGGTTCTTGTTCCTGACTAAGCTATGAAGTTACTAAAGCTATAGGGAAACTGTGATTTTTGCAGAACTATCTAGTGACTTTCCCATAGTTACCTCTGATTTGCCATTTAACAGCAGCACTTTAAATACCTTCTGAGGAAACAGTTGTTATATATTCTCAGAAATCAAAACAAGATTTTGAGGAAAAAGGGCCAGTAATTAAGTGAGGACCCTGATGGGTCTCTCAAATGTTTACTGTACAAATATGCCCAAATGTATTCACACCAGCATAAAACTGGCCTTTCCAGTCGTTTCCCCAAATCAACCAAAACTCTTTCTTTATAGTTAACACACTGATTTGAAAGTAAAAACAGGTAAATGTCCTTCAAACTTTTATTTCCAAAGGTTCTCAAGCTGCAGCTCAGGAACCGCTGATGGTAAATGAATTGCCTTTTAGTCGGTGGTTTTAATGCAGCATGTATGAACATTTTGGAGAATTATGCTGTTTTCAAAGTCAAAACTTGAGTCTGAGAACAATATCAAACAGAAATCAACTCAGCAGCTTTCCAGGTCCAGCCAGTTGTTTCTTGCTCAATGATGTGGTTAGCGACCAAAGTAACTGCTGCCAGCCATGATGATGCATTTTTCTACACTCGGTTCTTTTGAACACTGTGGCCACATCATCGTGTCAGAGGCTCTGTAGTGAGGCTCCGTTTCTACTCTACGGTCTACAGGAAAATGAGTAAGAGAAGTTATGTTGAGCCAGCAATGCAATAGAAGTTCAATAAAATGCAGGATGTTCATAAAAGGAAAAGAACAGTAACATGTGCATTTGGTTATGGATTGTAAAACTGTACTGCCTGCACAAGATTTAGGGCTGCGCAGTTTTAGCCTCTACATCAAGCTACAATCATAACGTTAATGAATGATTATTCCCTAATTGTTTTTTTTATGAATGAAATGCCCTCACCTCTTTGTGAGTGTTCACATTTCATTACTAAAAATACATGAAGTTTGGACATCATTAGCCGTGAAATTATGTCCAACAATACATTGTTGTCATTATTGGCGGTAAATGGCTCTTGAGATGAGCAAATACCGCATCTCAGCGGTTCTTTGTGATTACACTGTTGCACACATTAGTATCAGGATCAATACTCTCTCAAATATTGTGCAGCTCTGGAAAAATGATACAATAAAATCAAAGTGCCAATAAATAGTTCTTTAATCTGACTGTAATGAACTTTTCAATGCAGTGTGGCCATATTGGATTCGGACGTCCACTTTGGTGGGAAACCTCAGACTTTGCCCGTTCTAAATCAGCCTGAGAGACTTTTCTGGTAATTCTGCCAACAACAAACTTGTTGGTTTCTATGAAATAAAAATAAAACAAATAAACTTCGGTCTAATAGTAGAGTATGATTAAAATATGGAAAATCCCTTTAAGTTGTAAGAGTGAAACATCTTACACAATTTTGTACGTGGAAAAGCTGAGCGTGAAACGACCAAAACTGCAAAGCTAAGAAATGACCATCACTCATAAAATTACACAACAATCTGAAAAAGTCAAAGCTCCGCTGCAGTACGGTTTTAAAATATGTCACAATAAGAGCTACTTGGAGAACTAGATTGTTCCTGAGAAGGGACTTGCTGTAAATTAGAGAACCACGGTCTTAAACGGGGAGTTGTTCTAAATGTTCACATAGATGCTCGCTGATCTTTATTTGGATCTCTGTTCATGTTTGTCATGGGTTTCTGGCTTTATCTCGTCGTGTCCCTGCAGGATGGCGGATCTGGCCTCAGCAGCTGTCTGTGAGTCTGATTCCCTGAAGTGGGTTTCAAATCTAGCTTATGAAGGAATGAACACTGGACCAGCTGCCTTCTGGGCTTTTGGACTTCAGATACTCCCATTCATTTCCCTCAATGGACATGCAACCTCAGACTCTTTTCTGCTCAAAGTGCAGCTGCCTCCTACGTTGTTCCCCTCTATTTACACTTCTCTCATACTTTCACTTTCACTCGCCCCCATCTCGCCATCTGCAGTCTCTCCCCTCTCCTCTGTCTGTATCTCTGTCTCTCCTGTGGTGTATTCAGATGGGGTTAAAGGAAGCCATGTTGGAATGTATGTGCAGCAGATCTGGCGGTGTTTGAACCGCAGCTGAGATGAGTTTTTACACCAGCTGCATTCTTCTCCGATCAGATGACACTCAGGCACTAATCGAAACCACAACTCTTGACTTTCTCTCTGCTGCCTCTTGCTCTGCTTTGAATGTTAACTTTGTAGCTGCATTCATCCCGTTTGTGGCATTTTGATCTCAGCAGCTCATGCTTATTTTATTTTATTTTTTTTATTACTTGCTAATGTTTTTCAGGCGTACTAGAGAGCGCTGTTTCAGAACGTGCTGTTCATTAACAAGTTAGATTGTCCTAAAGGCTCCGGACAGTCTTTACCTTGGTAGACCTGCTCTGTTAACTTAAAGCACCTGGTTAAACGTTAACCAGGTAAGAAAAGACGCCTCTTGAAAGTCTTTTCTAAACATCGCTTGAGCAACGTGACATTGAATTGGAGTACATTTGAACTATTTCACTTTATCTAGATCATATATGACAGATAAATGAAGTCCAGTGCACACTTTGAACATCTTACGAACAAATGTTCAATTGTATATAAAAGTTTGCCAAAAGCTAGCCATGCCAACACAAGGTCATCCAGCTGACAGACTGACAGATTATGGAGAGCATTAGTCAGAAGCTCTATGGCAGGCCATTTTAACATAAAATCAGTTCCAACTGACTATTAGTAATTACATTCTAGATATATAAAAAAGACATTTTGACTAGAGAAAACTACATTTGGACTATCCAGAATTTTAATTCAAGATATAAGAAATGGAAAACCTAATTTAAAATAGCTGTAATTCATTTTGAGATCTATTAAAAGGAGTTGTGACTAATCTAAATTATAGTTCCGGATATCTTTAAATTAGTTATTTAATTTGGACTGGTAAAGTCTGTAGATCTCCTGTCTAAACATAGACTTAAGATTTTGTAGCGTACCTTTAATTAGAATGATAACTAGTCATCACTGTTATCTGAAATATGTTTTGCAGATATCCTGAATTAAGATTTCCATAGAAAATGATGGTAAATTTGACATCATCTGCACCAGCCAGCATTTAATTAGATAGCTTAATTTACTAATACGTCACGTTATACACCAGTTTCAGGTATGTGGAACGTAAGTGCGGTAAAAGCGATTTTATGTTAAAGCAGCCTTCCATAGAAAAGCAGATAAGAGGCTCATAACTCTGGTCAGCAGCTCAGGTTGGAGAATATCCATTTATGTAAAAATAGCAAGAAAAAGCTAAGAAGTCCTGTTTTCATTTAGCTCACAACAGTCAGTGAAAGAAGACGCTGTGATTAGAAGAGACTAAAATTGTTATCTTTGAGCTGTTTCAAGAATGTTGCCTGGAGTGAAACGAACACTGCACATCATCCTGAACACGCTGTTCCCTCTTTAAAACATGGTGGTAGCAGTATCATGCTGGGGGCTGATGCTTCCAGATAAGTGAAGCTGACCAGACGGCAGAGCAGGACAGAGTTGAGGCAGCACAATGGCTGAACATACAGCCGAAGCAACAATGGAGTGGCTTCGATCAAAGCATATTCATGCGTTAGAGAGGCCTCACTGAACGTCAGCTATGTGGCAAAGAAGAATGGGCTGAGATTTCAGTCTCTAGGTGTAAAGCTGTTAAACACATTCCTCAAAAGCAGAGAAAGTTGGGTCTACGACGCAAAATAAACGGCCCACCCTCGCCGCTCCTCTTCTCTCCAGGCTACGACTTTGCGGCGGTGCTCGAGTGGTTCGCTGAGCGCGTGGACCGCATCATCCTGCTGTTCGACGCCCACAAGCTGGACATCTCCGACGAGTTCTCCGAGGTGATCCGAGCCCTGAAGAACCACGAGGACAAGATGCGCGTGGTGCTGAACAAGGCGGATCAGATCAGCACTCAGCAGCTGATGAGGGTCTACGGAGCGCTGATGTGGTCACTGGGAAAAATCATCAACACACCTGAGGTAAAGATTTTATTCAGCCTGTGTCAAATTCTTGAACTTGGTCATTTTGTGGGGATATTGTTAAATTGTCAGTTTACTTTGCACTGAAACTACAAAATGACGTCTTCTACATGGACTAATTAGCAGTTCGACAGACTCTGAGAGTTAATATTTCAGTGGAAAATCTCTAACCACCTCCGGCAGGTCTGGACAGGCATTGTTTCCCAGTAAAGGAGTCGAGTAAACCAGTGTGTTCTGACATTTTTGATTTATCCTGTTGTGACGTTCACACCCTGACCGTAATGAAAGCGAAAAACGGTTTTAATTCCACCTTTTTCAAATCCCATGTCGTATCATGTGACACGGTCTTATGATTCTTCCTGACTGCTGGGTTAATGTTTGATCCATGTCCGTTTTCATCACCCAGTGAAACCTTTGGATCCTGCTGATCATTATTCATTGACTTTCACTTAGAGTTGCATTGAGGAGGCTTAAGCAGGAAATGAACCACTAAACGCCCATTCGATCATTTTATTTTTGCTTCACTGACACCACATTGCGTCACATCCTATTTGCCACTTTTTGTGCAACAACTGTTCTGCTGTCATGTTTGTGACCTCTGATCAAATGTCCTCAGATAAGAATAACTGGAGGGAAATGATGATTTTTTTTAACCTGTAGGAACTTTATTTCAGGTGGTCCGTGTGTACATCGGGTCATTCTGGGCTCAGCCGCTGCTGGTTCCTGATAACAGGAAGCTGTTTGAGGCCGAGGAGCAGGACCTGTTCTTGGACATCCAGTCTTTGCCACGCAACGCTGCTCTGCGTAAACTGAATGATCTCATCAAAAGGGCACGCCTTGCTAAGGTTGGTATCAACAAGATCAGAGGGACTGAGTAACACCAGCAAACTAATCTAATGTTGGGTCAAAATCTCTCTATATTAGCACAAAATATTGAACAAAAATAACACGAAGCTCTTAGCTTCCTGTGGTTTTAATACATTATTAAATTAATAAGAGCGATTGGTGGCGCTCCTTCAGTTGTCACGCCTTAGCTGAATTGGTCATAAACCACAAGCAAAAAGAAAATAATAAGGCATTTTTGAACCATTAGGATTTTGGTCATGTCTGTTTCTTAGGATTGTTTCATTTCTTCAACAACCAAGGAGGGATGGAGTTTGATTGGACTGAAATTAGTACCTCACTTTTATTTATACAAATATGTTAAAATGTGACATGTATTGTAATTGTTTTCATTAAATACAGAAAACACTCAATTGATACTAAATTAAAATATTGAATAATCATTGCAGAACTGTAAAAATTTGAACAATCTTTATTTTAATACAGTCATTTAAGAAAAATATCAAAAACACCTTCTAATACAATTTCAACAAAAATATTGATTAGTCAGGCTAATCAGCTCTTAATTAGCTGCAAGCTAATTAGGTCTTAGCTTGCAGCTACATTATAGTTAAAATAATTGTTCTTTTGCATTATCATTGTCTTTTTTTTTTTTTCAATGATTTGAAACATTTCTACATAGCCTTGTCTTGTTTAAGAGAAAAGTGTGACTGCAAGTGAGAACTGTTAAGTTTTGCAGCTTTATTGTTGTTTTTTAAGAGGTGTTGATGTGAGCATATTGCTGAAAAGAAATACCACTGCTGCAAGAAAACACAATGCCACATTGTCCAGTAATCATCAAACTCGGCTGGATTCATGAACTAAGATCCACAAAAATTACCTCATGTTGACTTAACTTGATTGATAAAACTGTAGGAAGATCGCCGCTATCAAAAAGGTGCGTCTTCTCCTCCAGTCTTATTGCTCATTTTATTGTCTTTCTAATTCTCTTGCACCATATAAATATTATTTATATGGTGCATGACAAAGTTGTTACACAGAAAGTAGTCTCTGTTGTGCAACTTGGAAGCTTTTTTGTCATCAACCACAAACTAAAAGAAATACAACAAGCAAGGAAACCTTATTTAAATAGAATATTTCAGTCAAAACCAACTCAAAGTGTTTGTACATAGAAATTAATAGAAACATGAAACACATCAACACCAATTTTGGTCAACCAGAATAAAAAAAAAGCTGAAGTGTATGTGTCATTTTTGACCTGCCTATTGGGGCCAAATCTGGTTGTCATTTAAAAGTGTAAAAACAAGAAGATATTTTTTTGCCTTCTTAGTTATTTATATTAAGATCAGAGGCAAAATCTGGCTGATGAGGCAGAGCCGTCACGCTAAAACTGAGGTTTACTGTTATTTTCAAATAGTGACAACAGCTGACATTTTAAATAGTCTATCTTGTATTTAATGATCAGCATGGCTGGGATTAATGGCCAGATCTTCATGTAATTCTGAGATTTCTAAAAGGAAAACGATGTTTTCAAATCCAGCATGTTCATGACAGATGAAGGTTGAATGTAGGCCTGTCAGGATAACAAATTTTCCTGGACAATAAAATGTCCCTGATGTTATTGCAATGAATGATAATAATGCTGTTTTATAATATTGCATTCAAGTAATATTTTGGCAATGGCATAATAGTGTAAATACGCTCTGTAAAAGATCAAACTTTAATTTATAATGAACATTGGAACTGGAAGATATTTTAAATATGCAAAATCAACATTTTTAGATAAAACCATTTTCTTTTCAATGTTGTCTTCCAGGTGCAGGCCTACATCATCAGCTCCCTGAAAAAGGAGATGCCCAGCGTGTTCGGGAAAGAGAACAAGAAGAAGGAGCTGATCGCCAATCTGGGAGAGATCTACCAGAAAATCGAGAAGGAGCACCAGATTTCACCTGGAGACTTCCCCAACCTTGCAAAGATGCAGGTGAGAGAGAAAACGAAATGTGGGAGCAAGCTAAGGGTGCATTCACATCAACCCTGTTTAGTTCACATTAATCCAACTCTAGTTCGTTTGCCTAGAAAGTTCGGTTAGATTGGGGAGGTGTGGATGTGCAGTCGAACTCTGGTCTGCCTAAAAATCTCTCTCAGTTCACTTGAAGTGAACTCTGGTGCAGTTCCAATGCAAATGGACCGGAGAAGCTAATTATAGTCCAGAGCATGCTGGGTAAATACAATCAAAACCTGAGTCTAGCACTAGCAGAAAAAACGGCTTGTGATCTTTTACCATAGGCAAAATAGAAATGCTAAAGCTGTTAAAATTTGACACCATTCCATTTTTGTTTATATTTAGCGAAGAAGGAAGTTGTGCTCATGAGTTTTCATGTTTTCTTCAGTAGTTCTTGGCTAATTAATTTGGTACAGAGCAGTGTGAAGGCGAACCACACCAGCTGAAAATGAAACAAAACTTACAAATTTGGTCCCCAATCGAACCGACTCTAGTGAGTCTGTGACTGAGAGTGTGAAAACACCCTTAGTGTTAAATTGTGTGCTGCATACGGAGTAGAAAAAAAACGTATAGAGTACAATGACCTCCGAACCTTTACTCTTCACATCTCTGCCCTGGTTTCCTGCCACTGCCCTCCAGGAAGGACCAGGATGGGGATGGGATTTATTTTTCCTGGTTTCTCAGGAAATCCTGCTTCTTGTTCACTGCTTCCATTGGTCACTCTTGAAGACTGATCTATTTCTATCTTCAATTCCTGTTTTGTTTCCTTTCAGGAGCTGCTGAACGGCCAGGACTTCACCAAGTTTGCGTCGCTGAAGCCCAAACTGCTCGAGTCCGTGGAGGACATGCTGGCCAACGACATCGCCCGCCTCATGGCGATGGTGCGCCAGGAGGAGTCTGCTATGCCGAGCCAGACGGTCAAGGGTGGAGCGTTTGAGGGAACCATGAGCGGTCCGTTCGGCCACGGTTACGGTGAGGGTGCCAGCGAAGGCATCGACGAGCTGGAGTGGGTGGTGGGGCGCGACAAGCCTACGTACGACGAGATCTTCTACACCCTCTCTCCCATCAACGGCAAAGTGTCCGGTGCCGCTGCCAAGAAGGAGATGCTGAAGTCCAAGCTGCCCAACACGGTTCTGGGAAAGATCTGGAAGCTGGCCGACGTGGATAAAGATGGCTACCTTGACGATGAGGAGTTTGCCCTGGCCAATCACTTGATCAAGGTGAAGCTGGAGGGTCACGAGCTGCCGGCTGCGCTGCCCGATCACCTCGTGCCTCCGTCCAAACGCGCAGGGACTTCGCTGCAAGATTAAGGAGGTCGGCCACGTCAACACTCACGTTCAGGACTCTCAGTGCCAAACGTTCAACCATGAGCATGAACAGCTTCGTCCTCCATCATGCTGCGAGTCCCCCAGGCTTCCTGACGCACCAGGACGAGACGGCGCTGAAACGTGTTTCACCAGAGAGAAACTGGAGTGTTTCTGGGGGGAGGAGGAGAAGGAAGGGCGATATTCAGATTTATATGTGGGGAGGTGATGAAAGGACAGAATGGGTTTATGGAGTCAAGGGCCTGAATGTGGATTCATGAATCCTGTGTAAACATGTCTTATAAGTATACAGTCCTTATTATAATAAGTTGACCCAAAGATATATAGTTTTGTTTTTCCATTTGGAGAGAGAGAAAGAGGAAATGAATTGAAACAGTTGTTAGAATTACTTTATATTTTTGTATTTCCTGACTGTTAAAACTTTTACTCTTTCCAAATGCTTCCCATTTTGTTATTTTGCCAGATGAATGAAAAGGACTTCTGTACTGTGAGACCTGTGCTTCCTGAAGACACACTGATTTATGATGTGTTAGAAGAAAGCCTTATTCAAAGCCTTTAAAGCTAATAAATATATGAAAAAAATAAATATTTGCTGAATAAACTTGAACTGAGTCACGGTTTTTTGTGCTTTTAATTTGTTGCTGAGATGTTTTTGTGTGTTCGTTTGCCCCCTGCAGGCCAGAGAGCCAAAAGGTAGCCAGAGGAGGACGTATAAGGTCATCTAACCAAGAAGTTACTTCTGGCCGCATTTTTCTGAACCAGTGGAAACAGGCGGACACTTGACATTCTCTAACGGAGTCTGAGGACGCATGGCGATGATTTAGAAAATGTCAGTCCAAGCGCAGACTGAGCAGCACTAAGAATAAACAGAACCGGAAGTGCACCCTGTAAAAGTCTGATATTCATTCGTCAGGTGTTTCTCTTGGCTCCGAGTGCTGCCGGATGATTGTTTAGCCATGTAAACACACCAGTGAGGTTCTTTTCCCTCCACCGTGGCGTAGGGCTGAATTACAGCTGCGAGCGTCAGTTAAAACTCAATGTCTCATTCAGATGTCCTACTCACGGTCACGCATTTCTGTCTCACAAACGCCCAGCTCGCTCCAGCGTGACTCAAGGTGGTCTGCTTCACATGGTGGTCAGGTTTCACCCGTAAGAGTGCAGAAGCGCCCTCTTGCGTCTCCGCATGGTTATTACAGGACACCATAATTTTCCTTTACGGAATCATTTGAACAAATGTATTATTTTTCATGTATTTAGGATTGAATCTACCCAAATCTTTTTGGATATATATTTATTTGGAGTTCACTCATACCAACATGTCAACGCCCAGATCCTTTATAACCTTCCCTAAGCTACTCTGTGAGTATGTGTGTAACATCATCAGCATCATTTGTAATTGTTACATCAGACCAGTGTTGTTATGACTTTTGATTTTAACCTTGCTGGAGGAACAAACTAAAATAAATTATTAATTTTGAAATGCAGAGTGGTATTTAAGTGAACTTTCTGAAAGTAACATGAGCTGATAAAACACTAAATTTACACCAAATGAGTTAAATTTGTCTTATACATCCTCAACATTGGCAGCAGCCATCAGCAGGAAGAGATTAACCATTATTTATGTAGCAACTATGAAAACAATATAGAAAACCATGCGCTTCACTCGCATATATTTCGGGTAGAATAATTATGCAACTAATGGCAGAGTTTTAGTTTTAATTGGTTGGCATGGATCATAGCTAAATTTTCAACATACCCAGAGCTCCTCATGTTTTATGGTTTTACCTGTTTCAAATCTGTGAAATAAGCAACTTTTGCTTTGAAAGAAATATTCAAAATATCAGCTCTGCTCTGTATTGATGTTGCGTGAAGCAAGAAGTGACAAGTTTTTCACTTGTTAGAAGTTTTCATACTTTGCTACCAATGATCCTTAAAACTCAGTGCTATGTTATTGCATTTCAGGCAGTCATCTTTTCTTCTATAAAAAAGAAATTGTATGTTTTCGTCTTTGAAGGTTTGTCTACTATTGTATAAAAAAGCTTCAGTGATGAAATGAAAAATCTGCAAGTAAGCTAATTTTTTATAATTCAATATTTGAAAAGTCCTCAGAATAATCAATAGAATAATCAATTCCTAAAATAATCTTTAGTTGCAGAACTAGTTGGGTGTACAGACAGAACAATGAAACTTTGACACTACTCAGAATTTATTGATTGTTCTTAAAAAAAAACAAACTTAAATTTAAAATAACGCTGAAAGATCAATCAAATATCCAGAATAATGCTAA
Source organism: Girardinus metallicus (assembly GCA_903067095.1). Lineage (NCBI taxonomy): Eukaryota > Metazoa > Chordata > Actinopteri > Cyprinodontiformes > Poeciliidae > Girardinus > Girardinus metallicus. The sequence continues at coordinate 81,055 of CAEGAE010049533.1, forward strand.
AAGCTAATGATTGTTACAACCCTATGGGCCCTTTAAATGAACATTATTTATATTCGAGCCTGTATGGATAGTTTTGATATGACATAGAGAAAATCTGCTAAACTTGTGAACTTGACTGTCGCATAAGAAGCGTTAGTTATTTGTTCCATAATTTGAATAAAGCAAAGCTCAAATGCACCATTAAGAGCTCTGAATTAGTGCAGAGTGGATGCAAACATTTAAAGCTTCAAAAGATTGATTTACTGTTTTGTTTGTTCGCATTATTTGCTTCGATGTATTTTTATGTTGGCGTAATTAAGCTCCTGGTGTTCAGGTTAAATGCTCTGGCAGGAAGCTGCTGGAATGGACACTGGAGTGTGAAGCGACGGGCAGCACGACTCCACATCTGTGTGCTTTTTTTTTTTTCTGTCCATCGTGGGTTTGCATTACGCTGCAGCATATCAGTATATTGACACTGTTTCCTTTTTCCTGCCGTCCTCCATCAGAGCAGCACAGTCTCTCCTTCCTGTTCACAGGGCGCTTCTCTCTGTGCTGCCATCTACACTCCCGTCACTCAGCGTGTCTCCGTCCTCTGGCTCGTCCACGCCCCTCTGTCCCACTGACCCCAGCCGTGGGGGGACTGGGTCGGCCTTATGTAACAGAATCATGCGGCGGGAGCGCCGCTCCTCGGAGCCAGGTGAGGAATGAAGCACCTGCCTGTGTGAGAACCCACCTTCTCATTAATGCGCGTCGCCCATGGCAACAGTGCTGAATTTAGTAGCGGATGATTAATGGCCATGTCTGTTTGGTTTTTAAGCTCGAAGCTCTGATCAGCTCCTGGTAGCTTCTCTTGGGGAACTCAAAGTTTCTAGCTAAATGATTGGTTTAAATAGAACATCTAAAATTAGAAATAACAGTGAAATTCAGCGATTAGTCACGTGTTTTGGTCATTGGATCACATATTAAAACCGGAAAAGTTTTATTTTTTTATGAATATTTATCACAGTCTTTTCATACCACTATTTGTTTGGGAACCGAGGAGATACACGAGTTGCTTCCAGACACTGTCATTTCATGTCAGAACAGATCATATATTCTTTCCTTATGTAGTTAAGTCATATGGTTATAAAAACAAGCCTTTCTCTGGAAAATATACAAACAGCTCCGTAAAAAATGAAGAGCCCACCGCATTGAACCCCATTGAAAAGCTCCTGCATGGTTCTTCCACCAAACATTGATTTCTGAACTCTTCCTGAGTTAAAACATTCGTATTGTTGTTTCTAAATGAATATAAACTTGTTTTCTTTGCTTTATTTAACCAGTGCATCTTTTTTGATATATATATATATTTATTTATTTATTCATTTTGCTGTTGCTCTGTAGGGTCATTTATTGCATTTTATTTAATGCGTATAGGGACTGAAACTGCTGGAGTGACGTTAACCACCAACTTGATTTTTTTCTCTTCTTAGGATAAACGCAGTGAACCTGAGTGAAGTCAACCTGCTGGGTTGACTCCCAGACTGCTGCCTGAGACGAACACAGAAGCAAATCCTACAAAATCAGGTGTCATGTCAAATTCAACAAACCTAGCAACAAATGTGGCAGCGAGGATACAAAACAACAAGACACACAGTCAGTAGGGTGAAATAGGAATCTGTTTTTGGTGCTTTGGACCCAGAACACATCAGAACAGCACAAACAGACACCGAAAAGCGTTTCTGTGTCTAATAATGAGTCTGAGGGAGGGATTCACATTCTTTGAGGGAAGCTGAGGAAGTATATTTTTTAAATAAAAAGGGAATAGAAAGAAGAAATAAGTGCTAGATGGTTTCTTTAGGTGGAGACAGTTTGGTGGCTTTAGATGGATTCACAATGAGCTGACGTTGCAATAAGGTGGAAAATGCAAGAACAGACATTTCAAAGCTTTCAACAGAAAGACAAAACATTACAAAGTGCAATAATTGTATATAATTTGAACATGGGTAAAAAAAAAAAGTCCAAGGGAGATTTTTCAATTAAAAACAAAATGTTTGTCTGCATTATGAAAGTTTTAGTTGGAGTCTTCATCATGTCGTCCTCTAATGTCAACGAAGTTTGAGATGAAGTCTTTGAAAGTCCGGAGGAGTTTATTGAGGTAGGCACATGTGAAGTTTGGAGCAGCAGTCCTGGATTTTAAAAACGTGTCTCATTTGGCTCAGTATGTTCCTTTTTGATTTCAGTTAATTTAGTTGAAATCTGCCTCAGTGAGGCGGCTTGTCTGCCGACCGAGGCGCTCCGAACGCCTCCTGAGAGGCGTAGGTGATGTACAGGAAGCCGTCAGCGTCTCTGAAGCGGGAGTAGATGTCCCCCATGCTGGAGGACATGCAGGACATGCTCCGCTCTGCCACCAGGATGAACAGCGTCTGGGTCTGGTCCAGAGCGATCTTATTCCTCAGGGAAAAGAGACAGAAAGGTCAAAGGTAAAGGACAGCTGTTATACTTACACTTAGGTCTCAACTGCTTCTAAAACCAACCCACACGCTTAAAAAACCCACCTTGCTGTTTTTTGGTAATAATTTAATGTTTTTATGGTGTCTGGAAAATGAGCCGCTTTGAAAACCTCCAGCAGCCGTCACCTTCTACAATCACTCTTTAATTAAATGTGTTACAACAAAAACTTTGTATTTCCCTTTTATCAGTAAAGTATTTTTGAATTTCAATGTCATTTAAATTTGATTGTTAGGTCACATTCAACAGGCGCTGCACCGTTACCTAGCAACGAAGGTTTACCTGAGAAGGCAGAGGAACTGGCCCAGCGTTAGCTCAAAGGGAACCAGAAACTTTGTTTTGTCCAGCAGTGGGAGGGTTTTCTCTCTGATGTAACGTTCAACTATCACCTGAGCAAAAGAATACAACTAGTAGTTAGAAAGAACTTCCCAAAATACATGAGTTATATGTGGAAAATTTCAACTCACAGGCAGCTTGTTGGGGAATTTAGACCGAATATTGCACACTTCATCTTTTCTCGTCGCTAAATTCAAATGAGAAAGATTATTTTACACAATTTAAACCGTCATCTAAGCAGCATGTGCAGAGTTTGGCGTTATGTGCCGATGCAGCAGAACTGAGAGAGTCTTACCGAGGCATTTCCTCTGCTTGAAGGGCATCATCTCTCTGGATTTCTCAAAAGGAGCCATGTTTGCTCGTTGTTTGGGACGGTTTTGGAAAGGCCAATGGTTGGAAGTAAGCGGACCTCAGCGAGCTGCGGAGACCGCCGAGGTTTTATAGCCGCAGAGCAGGGAGGAGTCCAAAGACGAGGTCCTTGTCCTGGTGGGTGAGGACGCGGAGACTCACACCGTCCTGCAACAGAACATTTTCACATCAGCGTGAGACTTGAAAACTGCTGTTCAGGCACACAAGAAGAAGAGTATAATTAAGCCGTAATGAGACGACTGAAGAAACTTCCTGAACAACCAGAAAAACCTCCTGAGGCCATCCTGAAGCTGAGAACTCTCGACATTTTAACCTCTGCAAGTCCTGAATTGATACTTTGTAGAAGCAGCTTTTGGTAAATTTCCTGCCTTTCTTCTCAAAGTAGCCGAGCTAAATCAGAGAAGATGTAGAGGATTTCTAAAAATCTATTTTCAAGTGTTATCAAAGACTCTCACTGGGATTTAATATCTATACTTAAGAGACTAGGCTGCAGCATTTTACATCACATAAAGATTAACTTGTGTATTTTCATTTAGTGTATGCTAATATGGCCAGATTTTTAAGAGACAAAAGTTATTTGGAAGAGAGCAAAGGATTGCGCAGATCTCCAATCAGATTGTTTGTCGTGGTGAAACAGCGCCCTCTGCTGGTTGAAATTGCGAACAAAGTTAATTGCGATTTTCACTCCTGTAAGATTTCTTGCTTCACTTTTATAATCAATAAATGATTCACACAATAACACCAGAACAACCCACTTATTCTCTCAAACTTTGCATTTAAAGTGCACAAGAAAACATTTTCTTCCTGTGAATTTCTAAAAATAATACGGCACAATTCAAATTTAAAGCGGCGCCAGGCTGCAGATTTCCAGCTATTAAAACTCAGGAATGTTAGATTAGATGAAACTTAAGTTTTTTTTTCTACTTTTAAATAGATTTAACTTCTCAATTAAGTAGTTTAGGCTGAATTTATATACCTGGTAGCTCTAGTAAAGTTCAACTGATAATAATATTAAGACATAATGTTATTACATGTTAGAAAAACTGCATGATGTTCTCCTCAAACTTATCATCCTCCTTAAATTGTGTCTGTTTTTGATCGTAGCAGACTGATTGCTGCGTGACTCATCTGCCCGTCTACTTTTAGATAAAAAGTGTAATGTAGTCAGCCGGCTCTGGTTAATTTGGTTGAAAAAGACTGAGACATGAAATATGTAATGAGAGCTAAAATCTGCGCTGAAAGTTTTCACTCAGAAGGAAAAACCAGCTGGAAGTTTCAGCAATAGTTTTGCTGGCAATAAAGGAAAACTGTGGGAGCTTTAATCATATTAAATACTGATATGAATATGGTGACAGTGGGTAAAGCTTCAGGACAGAAAGTAGCAAATAAAATAAAAGGGACATAAAAATATGTATGCCGTTAAAAATAAATGTGATTTTATCGGGAACTTTGCCAAAATTTGTCCAACTTTTCCCCAACTGACCACTAGGGGTCAGCAGAGCATGGGAATAACGTTATTCCCAATAACTGGGATAATAAATTTACTGCTATCTAAACACGAACCGCCTTCGGATTCACTTTTATCATGGCTGGCATTCGCTGTGTGAATTTAGGCAACTTTCTCAGCAACACAAACTCAAAACCTCCAGATTAAAATACTTACAACATTTATCATTATTATTAATTAACAGTTGAACTAACAGATTTAAAGTGTTGCTTTTCCACTGGTGCCGCCAGTGGTCAGTGGGTGGGTTGAGCAAAAATATTGGCAATATTGATACCAAGTTCAGATCGATAACTTTAGTTTCAGACGCCATCTTGAGATTTTATCTTATTTTTGTATTGTAGTTTCTCATGTCTACTTTAAAATAAATGTTTCGATTTGCTTTCAAATTATAATTTTTTTTTACACTTTGTTTGTTTAGGGACACAAATCCTGCCAAAATGTTATTTAAGTATTTTATAGACACTTGTAAACTTCATCAAAATTTTGTCCGAGGTTTGAACAAAACAACTCAGAGGAAAAACCGCGCAAACACCTGAAGGTCAGAAGTTTTATATCAAACTTAAATAAAACGTTTAGAAGTCAGCAGTGATACCAAACATATGAGCCATGTTTTGGTGTCATATCGTATCAAAATATGCCTCCAATCAGAGCAAACAAATGCATGCCACACTTTTCAGAAAATGTACAATTTTCTTTTGACTTTACGGCATATGTGCACGTTGTGTTTTTCATTAAACCATACTAAAACAGTCTTTAAAGTTGTTTTTTAGATTTAATTCAGGACAAGGCCGTGTATTTTTTTTGTATAGAGGCTGAAAACGTTTTTATTCAGCCCGGTATAGAGAGTACAATTCTCATTAGACTGCAGCCCTGAGGGGCGGTGTAGTCAAACCATTAGTGTATAACATTAAATGAATGAAGTGGCCCTAATAAAATGAGATTCTCCAAACAGTTTACAATGAAATACTTGTGGTCAAATTCCTGCGCACTATAGTCGGACATGCGGGGAGGTTTCTGTGCGTCCATTCGAAAATCCCGTCCGTCCAATCCGTACGCAGGTCCGGGACCGGTGGCTCCTCCTCTCCGCCGCCAGCTCCCACATGCATCTCCCCTCTCCGTCTGTTGCATTGTCTCATTGGGGACGCAGCGCACGGAGTCCAGCGGGCTGATAGGAACACAGGAGGATGTCAAAGGAAAGTCGAGCCCGGGACCGATGTGAGGAGTGAGTTGCTGAGGGTTTGGACTGATTGGTTCCAGTTTGGCTGCAGTCAGGGTGAGAGCTGATCTGAAGCTGCGCGGCTCTGCACAGATGGACAGCGCTGCATTTCAGTCAATTACAGCTATGTTAGTGTCGTTCGCCCGGAGTTGCGTGGCTCTACCCGGAGCTGCACCGTAAATCCCCGGTCCGAATCCTCGTTTCTGCCGCCGTCGTCTCCCAGGATGGCCGCCCGCCGCGGCTGCGTAAACTCGCTCTGGTCGGGCACCGAGCGGGTCCGCATCGGAGAGCGCCTCAAAGCGACGCTGGCGGGGGTTCTGGAGCTGGAGGTGCTCCGGCGCAAACACCTGGAGATGGTGGACGCCGCGCTGAGGGAGCCGCGGGCGGAGGAGGCGGAGAGCGCCGCGTCGGATACCGAGCGTGGCTCTGCGACATCCCGCAGGCAACAGGTCAGTCAGTGCGTCTGTCAGCTCGTAGCCCGGGTAAGCGACATGACGGGGTTATTAAATATGAATGCGAGTTGGCGGTGATCTGCCAAGGAGCCGGTCCCTGTGCGGCTCAGTGGGCGGATTTTAGGCTGCGCCTGGAGCTCAACGGAGCCGCTTGATTGAGACCGAGCCAAAGCTCATCCGAGCATGGAGGCTGGTTATTAGATTGAGTGGCGGTCATATGGAGCAAATGTCATTTAGGTCAGGGGAACCAGAACCAGCTTCAAGGTCGAGAGCGAGTCCATCTCCACTCTAAAGGTCACTTTAACATCCTGTTTGAATCTAAAGAGGCTAGAAGGACTTATCCATCACTCAGCAGTTTTCAGATCGTTAGAGCTTTATGTCTAAACTGATTTTAAACAGGAAGTTCTTTGCAAGAAAGAACAGACTATAGATCATTTCACTGGGATTTCATCTAGTAGACCAAAACAAAGCGATGCGTAACTGTGAAGTGATGGAAAAACGGCACAGATTACATAAAAACCTTGTGATGTGTATTTGGGTACGCAGCCCCCCTGAGTCAATTCACTGCCAGCTGTTTGGGGTTTGTCTCTACCAGCTTTGCACATGTAAAAACTGAAAATGCTGCTTTTTTTCTAATGCAGAATGACTTGATCTCTGTCATACGGGAGGGAAAGCATCACTGATTAAGCACTGCTGAAGGTGTAAGACCCTGATCCTACACACCTGAACCAGATGGCCGAATCCTGTCATCAGCATAACATTCAGCTTTGCAGAGACCTGCTAATAAGACATTCATCTGATTCAGGGCTGTTTGAGAAAGGATGCATCTACAAGTTGCGTTACGGTATCTTTCGAGGAATCAACTAGGACATCTGTGTTCATTCTGCTGGAAGGTGAATCTCCGCTTTACTGAGCAGTAAAGCGGTTTTCTTCCAGGATCTTAGTGTGTTCAGGTGTTAGTTTTCTTTCTAAATGACTTTCGACGTTCCTTGGCATCGTGAAGATGCTATTTTGTTCTCTGAAAACCTCCAAAGCCTTTACAGAACAGCTGGATTCGCCCTGAGATTAAATCACACGCAGACGGACTCAGAAGTTGGCTGTAGTACAGAGGACAAATGCAAGCCACACTTTTCAGGTTTTTGTTTGTAAAAATGTTGAAAACAGTGTATCGTTTTCCTTGAACTTCACAGTTTCGCTCTATTTTCTTGTTGTTACATAAAAATGTTAAATTGTTTCCCTTTTCCTCCAAACTTCGGCCTGGAATAAATGCTGCTGTTTTTGTGTTGAGGATGAGGACAATGTGGGTCGACGTGCAGGACAGGAATCTGTCCATGTATCATCCTCACCCTCTAGTAAATTATTACAGACATCAATTTTGCTGACGACGGACAGATGATGGTGAATTTTTGCAGGAAAACCTCGAGTTAAAAATACGGAGACGTAGTCTGTAAAATGTTAAAATATTTGACTTTAATTTGTCCCTTGATGTCATCGCAAACATCTAATTTTTACACTAAATTAAAAAATAAGTCGATATTCAAAGCTACAATATGTTGAATCACAATATCAGTTTGCAGTCGCAAAGCTTTGGTAGATATCTGTTAAGTTATTTGTATTCCAGGTGTATTCCGTGTGTTCAAGCTGTGCAGTTGGATGAACTTTCACTGCCCTGTTTGCCCACATTTGACACAGATTTATCAACGCTAAAGGTCATGGAGAGTGAAGAGAACCTCATGATAACAGAAAAGATAAAGATAAGTGAGAAACATGGGTTATTTGCAACAGATATCCTCAGCAGTAATATCACAATTGTATATTTTACTTAGATTTTGTAGCTGAAAGGAAATTATTGATGCTTGGCTTTAGAAAATAAATTTTTATGTTTTTTTTTTCTTTCTTTTTTTTAATCAGTAAGAGCTTTTTAAAACTAACTTCTACTGGATTTACTGTATGGTTATAAAATGCTGTTGCCTTTTTTTGTTTTGTGATATCCTTCTTTTAAACATGGATGACTTCGCAAAAACAGGAATACATCGATTTATGTGTTTTTTTCTTTTTGTTCTGAGTTCACCGTGTTGGACAGAAAGCGTATCGCTGCGCCGCTTTGGAGGAAAAACCTCTGGATTGTTTCCAGCGATCGATTAATTCCCAAGACTAAATTCCAAACATTTTTGGGTTTTTTAGCTGCAGCTTTGGCAGATTAATCAGTAATAAATTCACTTTTTCCTGTTCTCGCTTTGGGAATTTCCTGTTCTGCAAAGTGGTCGAGTTCTATGAGAAGATTTCCATGCAGGAATATTCCTGTTCATGACAAAATTCACCAACAGGGCCGCCGCCTTTGTGGCTGAACCTCAGCGAGGATACAATTAGACAGCAGTGGATGTGGTGGATCAGTTCGTCATGGATTATCTCCGGATTATCTCTGGATCTGACAAAGCAATGACATTACAGCTCCGCGCTGTGTTTGCAGGTTTCTCTTTTTAGATATAAAATCAGCTGCCGGTGGCTACAATAAATACCATCTTGCCGTTACTCTGAGCAGCTGATTCTTCATCACGGTCACTTTGAACAAACTGTTATTACACCGTGAGTCACATTAGTCAGCAGCCAGCCTGCAGAATACCAATACGTATAAACACGAGATCTCCTCCGCAGAGTGCTGCTTATGGCCGCAACGTTACGATAAAGTCGCATCTCGAAGCTTGATTTCTGAACAGTGCGAAAATTGCAATCTGAGAGTGGGCATCTGGATGGAAGCTCGTCTCCTTCTGTGCAGCCTTCCTTGCCACCCACCAGCCAACATCTTCTCCGTAGTTCCCCCTCCCTCCCCGCCTGTGGTGCGGAGGGATCCTGCGGGGAGGCCGGGCAGCAGCACTCATTCTCACCTCCGAAGGGGAGCTGCTGGCCGGGCAGAGCAGCCTGGCTCTCTGCTCTTTGCCCCCGTCAGGCCCTTTCCTTACATCTATGCAACGTTTGCATAAACGGGAGTAAAAACGGTTGTAATTGTTGCAAGAGAGGACCATAATTAGGTGAAAAAAAATTACAGAGAAAAAGGAGATTTAAAGTGCAGCAGTGGCAGATTTGTCTCTATCATTTACTGTATGTCGTAATCTGTGGGGTTTGGTTTTCAAAAGAATCTTATTTACTCCAGGTTTTTGGTCTGTGATAGATCTTCCAGAAGAATAACTTTGTTCCAAAACAAGGCTGGTTGAAGGAAGGAAATGTGCATTTTGTGACTGAAACATGCTTCTTATCTTTTGGCTTTTCCTCACTTGATACCAGCTTGAAGCAGCTCTTCTCATCTTTGAAATGGGTGTCAAGGCCGAGTTGGAATCCTCATTGTTGCTATTCTGTGTGCAAAAATAAGCAAAAATAATCCGAAGATAACACAGAGAGATGAAGGGAACAAGGCTGCAGAGTCTCTCTTAATTTGCATTGGATGAAAAGGGGATGCGTCCACCTATAATAAATTCACTCATTTTAAAGGGCAAATCTTAAATTTAGAAGCAGAAAACCTAAAAAAACCCCAAAAATACAAAACCTTATACTGATAGAAAATAAACTTATAGGAAGGATCTGTCTGTAAAACAGAATAAACACACATAGATGATGACATAGTGCAGCAGAGTAACTCTGTAACTTTGTAAACACAAAACAATTAGTTTTTCTTCTCTGAAGAAAATATGTCAAATGGATGTGTGGCTCTGAGATTCCAAAGGTTAAAGGTCAATGCTGATGCCTCCCCCCCATTGCTGCAGGAGAACTGGGTTAGATTTCTGAAAGTGAGAAGGATGAACTTTTCCTTTAAAGCAGTTTCTCTTCTGGAAACTCTTTTTGTTTCTGTATTTCTAAAAGAAACGAGAACCTTGAAGTCAAAATCCAAAGCTCATTCCAGTGTGGCAACAAAAATCTTGTGGGAACTGCAAGTTGTGTTTGTGAGCATAAAGTTTCTCAAGACAGAAAATGAATGATTTCCTACGATTTGAAGATTTGAAAACATTTGTTGCCGTCCATATATTTTATTCTTAAGTAAAGCTGTAACTGCTGTCTAGAAATGCTCTTTATTTTTACCCACAATAGTAAGTTTTTCACCTGCAGTCCTCTGACTATGATGGTAAAAAAGCAAAAAATACAAGAATATGAGACAAACACGCAGTTAGACGTGAGACTGGACTAGACAGAAGAAGACAACGAAACATTACTGCCTAGAAAATAGAGACAATACGGTAAAAATAAGCAGTACAACACAACAGATACAGTTTCTTTAGTGTTGACAGGAGTTTAAATCAGCAAGCCATTTTTTCCAATAGTTGAGCAAAAGCCTTATAAATTAATCAGTTTCATTCCTGAACGCGTCTCACTGCCAGGCTGACTGAGTAAAAGCTACCGAAGCCAGTTTTAACCCGACTTCATCCTCCATGCTGGATAAATCAGCATATAATCTTCATAATAATTACACCAATGCGTTTCGCTATGTGACCTCACTGCTGGCATTTATTCATTTTCTTTCACATATTTCTCGACTTTGCATGCAGAAGTTATTGTGAATTATTAGCTTTGCACTTAGGAAAAATGCACACAAACCATGTCATTATGTTATTGAAGTATCTTGTAGACGTCTATAAACTTTGTCTAAATTCCCTTCTAGATTTGAATGGAATAATTATATTTCCAGACATGGCGATAATAAAGACATTTTTGTAGCTATAGTCAGGTCTTTTCCTCAGGTTTTCAAGAGTTGATGGCATTTTATTTTTCATATATACTGAATGTGTGTGAAATTAGTGCAAATGATTTTAAAGTTCAACATTTAATCAAGACAACAAACCAGTTATAGGGATAATTGTGGGATAAAGCCCTATCTCACAATTATGCTTCTTGTACTTCTACTGATGGTTTTGTATCCTACAACAAGAAATTGGAAAGCGTCCCCTTACATGGCAGGGACATAACTCTGACTTGTGGAGTGAGACGTCTTTTGTCTCTCTTATTTTTTGCCTCTGGGGGTTTGGGGGTGAGTCTCTGCAGCTAACAGAGCAGCTCTGAAACGTCGAACCTTTCAGGTTCTCCGTCTGCAGCCTGAACGCAGAAACGCAGCGTGGGCCGCCTTTATATTCCAATCTGACATTAATAATGCATGAAACAATAAATAACACGCTGCGTGGAAGTTACAAAAGAAAAGGCTCGGTCCGCCCTGCGACAGCATCATCATCATCATCATCTTTGTGATCACTCTTCTTCAGGCTGTGCCGCTGGTGACGTCATGCACCTGTTAGGAGGAGGTGAACTGCATGTGCAGCTGCGTTATTGTCCAATCGACCCGCGCATTTTCTGCAAATTGCTCCAACGGGGAGCTGAGCTCCTCCCTCACATGAAGCAATATCATATTACAGAGCTCAGAGCTGACCTCCTATCCCTCTGCTGTCTTATAATCTGATCACTGTGTAAGATTATACCCCATAATGTGAAATGCATTATGATGTCAGGATGGTTTTGTGCAGATGCTAATGGGTTATTTTGCTGAAACTTGGGTTAAAGCAACCCAGAACGCAGGCTCAGATGTGCGTTCATGGCTCGGATAGGAAGGGAGCGCGCGGATCCAGGCTGAGGATGAGGGAAATATTTCGGGCCTGCATGTTGTGCGGCTCTGAGTCTGTGTGGGAGGTGAAGCGAGCAAGAGTTAGAGAGCCGTAGCTATGGTGAGTCGGGGGCAGCGGCTTCTGAGGATATTAGAGAAGTGGGTGAGATGGTGGCGGCAGCGGTGGGGATTATTTGTCGAAGGGAGCGTGGGGGAGGTGGGGGTCCTTCAAGATGCCCTTCTCTCCTCGCCCGGCAACCGCTCCTTCCTTCCCTCCCTCCCTCCTCTGCCTTCACTCACTCAGTGACTCACTCTGCTATTCCTCTTTTTTTTCATATCCCTCACACTCGTTTTGGTCACCCACGAGAAACATAAAGAGCTGTTAGCAAAGTGATAAGAGGAGAGGGGGGTAAACCTGAGTTGGATCAGAGTCTGACATTCTTTCACCCACTTTTTCCCCGTCCGTCCCCTCCTCCTTCCCTTCTGCCGCTCGGACTGCTCTTTGTTACATCATCTGTCCTCTCCCATTATCTGCTGAGACCCCCCCCCCAACCCACACACCCACACCCGCCCCTCGTCTCCTGTCACCCCAGCAGTGAGTCACTACCTGTATTGTTTCCTCAGTAACCACTCACAGTGTTGCTCTTGTTTGGGCTCGATCGGACTCATCCCGCCGCTCCTGCCTGGTCTCCTGGAGGGCCGGGTCGGGGATTTGGAGGGTGAGGGGGTTTACTCTAGTGAGCTATTACTAATCTGGTAAATGGAGGCACTTTGCTAACCCGACAGCTGTTATTCCTGCTTGTTCTGCTGAGAGAGTGGAGTGACCTCATCGGAGACATGGTCCTACATGTCTCTTCTCACAAATCTGTGCGTCTCTGAACTGCAGAAGACATGCAAAGTGAGCTCATTACATAGTTGAGGAGAGTTTCATTTGTATCTGGTAAAGTCTCAAACGGTTAAGCAGAAACTAGTCAGTTTCAGTTTTGTCATCATTTCGCCTGTTTATTGAAGTTTCTCAGGGTGATTGTTATATTTTCTACTCCTGATAGCGCTCCAATTGTTTCCAAATATTCCTAGTTAATTCAAATTGCGTTTTTTTTGTCAATAATAGTCAATAATTTTCTTTTTCAGTGTATTTTATTGTAATTTCACATAGTTGACCCACAACAAATATAAAATAGTTGTATGAAGTAACGCGAAAAGTACATGGCTTCCAGTTTCTTTTTTTATCTTTTACAAATTATCTGAAATTTGTAAAAAAAAAAAAAATTCAGATAATTAATTTTTAAAAATATATCCATATTTAAATATGTTAAAAATATTTCCAAAATATTTTCATTCTGATAAAGAAAATATTGAATGGTTACACGGGTAAATAACTTCAAATTGCATTGCACCTGTTTTGGATTGTTTCTTTCCTTTTATATTTCTGTTTAGTGATTTTATTTGAAGAAAAAAAATAGATTTTTTTTATATAAATTTAAATGATTTATGAAGGGGTAGTTTAATTTAATTTGACAGGCTTTATACTTCTGCCTGTACCCTTTCAGTCAAGTTGTTTCAGTGTTTTGAAGTATGGATAACAAATTATTTGATGACTGAGTGAATAAATAAAAAAATAAGACTTTTAAAAGACGTTTTTACCAGTTTTTCAAAGATCTACATGAAGGTTTTTGCTCATTCTTCTTAGTAAAGCTGCTCAAGCTCAGTCAGTCTGACTGTAACCAACAAATTTAAAAGTTTTCTTACAGATTCTCGGTTGGATTCAGGTCTGGACTTTGACTAGGCCATTCTAGCACATTCTTTGATCCATTCATAGCATGTCTGGCTGCCTGCTTGGGGTTGTTGCTCTTCTGGAAGCTGAACCTCAGACCCAGACGTGATCATTTCGCCGTGTTGCTTGTATTTAGCTCCAGTAGTCTCAACATCAACCCAGCATGATGCTGTCATCACCGTGTTCTAAAGTGAAGATGGTGTGTTAGATTTCCATCATACTTAATGTCTGCTGGTCAAAATAAAACAGTTTTGCTGACCAGAGTTCTTCCTTCCACATGTTTGCTCTTTCTAAAACTGTTTCAGGGATTCGTACACTTGCAAGGCACTACGTTATTTAATCCTGCTGATTTTTATTTGTTACACCGTGTGAAAAGCTGATTTCGTATTTCTCTAGAGACGAGACTCTTAACGTGTGTGTACAAAGCTGCCTGACATCTAAATGTAGGGGCATGTTTGAACCAGTTTTCATGGGAAGATGACACATCCAATTATCTTGGACGCTGATGGGGAGCACTACAAAGAGTACAGCCAGCTACATCTGAACACTAATTTAATTGAGAGTGTTTCTTCTTTAGCACCAAGTCTCCGCTCTGACTTACAGGGTGGCTCTTTAAAAATTTTAAAACATTTTGAAGCTTTTTCTGACGCCTAAGTGGGTCAAAAGGAATTGAAAACTGAATTTTATTTAAAGTTAAACTGCTTTTTGTTGAGCATAAGTTTGTAATAAAAGCTTCGTCAGGTCTCACACTTCTTTCTTCAGCTTCCTGAGCACATGTTGCACCATATGTTGTCATGGTTCAGATCAGAAAATGATGGCAAAAGCAGGAAATAAAAGTTTAAAAACGCCTGAACAACTATTGATTAGGACCACTTTAAAAGATTACAAGACAGCCTGGCTTCTTTGAAGCAACTAATTTTGTTTTGTTGTGTTTTTGTTTTTTCAGGCTGCCTACCCTTCAAACACAATGGGGTCAGGCTGTCAGAGCAGCCCAGAGGAGTGTCTCAGTAACTCGGGGGATGTGACCATCCAGTCCTCATCTGGCAGGGGGAGTAACTCCAGGTGGTCCACTCTCTCCTGGGACGCCTCCTCAGATCTCCTCTCCCCTCCGACTCCGGACTCCAGCGGCGTGGTTCACCTGGACAGCGACTCCAGACCCAGTTCAGGTAAATACACACCCAAAACACACACCCCGTCAGCCACAGAAGTGGGAGATAATGACCGAAGGTTTGTCACCTTCTGATATAGGTGAGAGATTTCCCATTAAACATTAACCACAATCTTTTTAGGTTTATTTACTTGAACTCTGAGTGACTTGGCCCTGACTTGTTCAGTTTCTACTTTTTTTTTTTACTACTGTCTTTGTCAAACGGTTTCAAAAGTCATAAACAATGGCACTCTCCTACACTTCTTAGTTAAGCAGTCAGTGAACAACCTTCTCTTGGAATTTTAATAACGTTTCAATATCTATAGGTGATGCCTCTTTATTCAAAAATTAAACCTACACAGGTAAAAACTGCCATTTTCTATTTTTAAGGTTTCTACTCTGTAAGTGGGAGCTCTCTGTCGGACTCCTGCTACTCCGTGTCCAGTGAAGCTGCCCATGTTGGTCCGGTGACCCCTGCCAGACCCCCAAAGTCGTGGGAACAAGTTCCTACTTCTGCTGACAACACTGACACCTTGTGGTCAGAAGGTGTAGTGCAGCTGCAGCAGCCTGCGACGAACAGCAACTCCGAGGAAACCGAACCAGCAGAGGATCCGACTGCATCTGCTCCAGATGATCCAGGTGAACTTTTACAGGGTCTTGCAAACGTATCCGTGGTTCTTGACCTTTTTTATGTGATAGGCAAACACAAAGTAGTGTAGTAATCGATTATTCTACTGATTATTTTCACTATTAATCAATTAACTGGACAAAAAAATTTGACACATTCTCCAATATTTTTATTTAACTACTTAAGACTTTTCATACAAATTAATAACTCAGATAGTTTTTAAATAATAAAATAAACATATTATTGCTTAAAATACAGTAACATAGCATTTTTTAGGGTATGCTTGATTATAGCAAACGATACATCTGCAGCTAAAATGTTTTTGCTCAGTTACCGAGTGTGTTGTTCTTTCAGGAAATGAGATGTTTTAGTCTGTATTCTCCAGTTAACAATTAATCAATTACTAAATTAGAATCATCACGATTAATCTGATTAATCATTTCAGCCATAATTGTCACGTTCAAAGACTCTCCCGCCTGTTCTCGAGCAAACCTCTGAGGCCTTCACAGAAAATATAGATTTGTCTTTTGCTAGCTAAGAGGCTCCTGAGGTGATTGGTTGCACTGAAGTTTATTAGCAGTATCAGAGGAAAGTGGGCTGAATTTTTCTGTCACAACATTAATTCTCAATTTTATGTTAGTCTGTCACATAAAATCTCAATCTGCATTGAAGTCTATTTTAATGTAATAAAGTTATCGCAAGCTTATATCTGCTACAACCTGGATGATTTAACTGAAAACTATAAAACTGTGTTTATTCATGTTTTTCTTCTTGTCCTTACAGCTGTTCAGGAGATTGATGCCTCTGGTCTCAGCTTTCTGTCTGATCTTTGCACGGTGGTCGGAGACTCCCTGGTTTCCTTCATCATCCCCCTTCTAAATCTCTCTTCATCCCACTCCTCTGTGCAGCTGAAGCCCCAGTTGGACCCCTGCTACTGCACAGACCTGGTGTCTCGTCGAACCAAAGAGGTCTACTCTTATCCAAGTCCGCTGCACGCCGTCGCCCTCCAGAGCCCCCTCTTTACCTCCCTGAACCAAGAACAATCATCCTCCACAACTTCTGAAGGAGTCCAAGATGATGAGGCGGCAGAAGCGAACCCTGACGCTGCCCCTCTCCTGCCTCAGCAGCCTCCCACTCCGGCCTCTGTCACCCACCTGGAGCAGTACATCGCTCGGCTGGCTTGCCAGTACAACCAGCGGGTGAACTCCTCCACCTCCAATCTCACATCACCTGCTGCTCCTGCTCCAAACCCGCAGAGAGGTCCTTGTACTCCTGGAAAAAGTCACGGCTCCACCCAATCTCTATCTGCCTTTGAGAGCCGTAATACACCTTCCACCCAGCCAGCTGGAAGCGCCACTCCTTGCAAGTCCCTGCTGGGAAACTCGGCCAGAGTGAGCCTCAGCGCTATGGGGAAAAAGGCCACCAGGAATTCAATCAACCTGGGTAATCTCCCTTCAGCGACTGGAGAAGATTTAAGCATCAATCTGCATCTCAACCTCAACTTGAACCTGGCTCCAGGGTTGAATTCTAACCGCGGACCCGCCGACGCAGCCAAAAACAGCAGCAGTGGAGCCATAAAGAGTGATGTAAACATGACTTCGGCTGCGTCTTGCAAGTCTCTGTCATCTGCCACTCCCACCGCAGGAGTCAGGTCACGTTCTCGGATCTCAACTTGTCCGAGTAGTCTGAGCCACCGCAGTTCCCTGGAGGTCCCGCCGAGCTCGGGAACCACTCCCGGGTTTGGGTCGTCTTCCTTCTGTCGCTCATTGGATTGGAGCACTGGCGCTCTGCCTGAGGTAGGACAGCCAGTTTTTGTGTCAAACACGGGATCGGCTCCTGGATCTCAGCGTAGCAGCTTGATCCAAGAGTCCTGCTCCAGTCCCAAGCTGAGCGAAGACTCCCCCATGGTGGGGGAGATCTCGCGCCTCTCGGGTCTGTCTCGGTCCGTGGTGGTGGGACTGATGGAGCAAGGCGTGGAGCTGGATATCGACTGCTTCCAAACGGATCCTGCGGGTGCGGTGAGGAGCCACAGTAAAACTCACCTGACTCCGCAGAGGGATCCATCACTCGACTACGGCAGGCTGATGGAAACCACCCCACAGCGGCCGATTCAGCTCTCTCTCAGTGTTACCCACTCCCCCCAGTCTCAGTCCAGCCTCACCCCTCCTCTCTCACACTCCAACAGTCCCATTCACCCATACCAGTCCATCCACATCCCTCCCCCTCCTCAGTACTCCTCACAATGCCACTACCAGCACATCCCTTCTCCGTCTGATCTTCCCTCCTCTACTGCCTCCTCCCCAGCTTCACACCCCACCCCAAGGGCTCGCTCTCCTCCTCGCCCCCTCAAGCCGTCACCTATGGGGGCCACCCCGCTCTCGGTTTTCCGACGGGATTCCCCTTTCCAATGCTCCCTGCCACACAACAACCGAACCTCCTCTTGGGAGCAAGGAGGACTCCAACCAAGAGGTGGCTCACTCCGACATAGTGGGGGAGAACGTGAGGCTGGGGGAAGGTGGAAGAAGATGGAGAGAGATGGGCTCTACAGAGGGAAGCACACCTCCCATAAGCTGGTTAGGGCCGCTACTGTGAGCAGCTACACCAGGAGAGAGGACTACAGCTCCGTTTGGGCTGAGGAGGCAGCCCACACACCCAGGAAGTCCTCCAGCAAACTATGGAAGGGCTTCGAGGGACGATTGTGGAGGAAAGAGTCTGAGACCGAGAAAGAGGAGATGGACAGAGCCGAGTATGGATATGGCTGGAGCAGGGGGAACATGGGAAGCTGGAGGAGGGAGCACCGACGAGCCAAGGGATTCTCCGACAGGAAGCCAAAGGTTGATCACTCCCCTGTCTTCTCCAGGTCAAGAGGGAAGGAGGACGGGGAGAGACGCAGCTCCAGCCTCCGGCTCTCCAGGAGGGCTCTGTTCAGGAGTGAGTCGCAGGGTCTGCTTGTGCCTAGGAGCCACAGGGAGGAGCTGGCGAAGAGGGGCCACTGGGTCTCCTCCTTCGATGTAGCGCAGGGCGGCACAAGCAGAGACGAAGGCGTCAGACTGCTGAGAGCCAAGGAGGAGGACAAGCGGCTGTCCTCCACCGCCAGCCTCTTCAACCTGTCTCGCTCCCAGAGCCTGGAGGGCAGCTGCCAGTCGCTCTCATCTCTGTCCTCGCCGTCGTTTTCCCCTTCCCCTCCTCCACGTCTGCCACTGCAGCGCTCTCGGTCGCTGAGGGATCTGGGGAGGAAGGTGTTCGGCTCCATGAGGTCTCTTAGTCTCAAACGAAAGCCATCCAAGAAGTGACACTTGTACAGCCAATGAACCTCATGTTACATTCAAAACACCGTTTGTGCTTATTATTATATCTGATGTAAAGGAAGTGCCATCTAGTTTTGTTTGCTGATTATTCAGATCTCTAATGCTGCCTTTAGGATCTACATGAAAGGTCCTCTCTGGCACATAACGTCTTTCCAACTTGCCATTACAATATCTTCATTCCTTCTACTAATAATCTGGTAAATTTGAACCAATATTGCCACTTTTGATATCCTCACAAACTAAAGGAAAAAGCGACAAAATGCTAATGGGTTGCTTTGAAGCTCAGAGTAGCTGCGTTTCCATTACAAATGTTCGCAAAACCTTTGATATTCTGCGAATATCGAAAAAACAATTTCTTTCTTATTTATTCCATTAAATAAGAAAGGTTATTAAAATCACACATGGATAAGTTTGTTCACATAAGTCATTAAAAACCTCCCGCACATTGATCATCCAACCACTTCCTCTTTTTCTTCTTTGTGGTTTGCACCGGTGGCAACATCCGGTTTTTGATCATGTGACTATCTCTATTTCAGTTTTGTGAGATAAACCAATTTGGATACGACGAAAAAAACACCATATCGTAGCGGCAAAACTTAACAAGTGAGTTTGTCCGAAATTTATGTTTTCTCCTTAAGCAAATTTATTTTCTAAATGTCAAATTGCATAATTATATGGTAAACGGAAACTCAGCTTGTGTTTTGGATCACTAAACTTATTTGTTGGGACTCCTGGTAACGGTGAATAAAACTTTTATTGCAGCAGCACAATTTCACAGTAAACCTTTAAATTAAATATATTTATTGGAGAAGAAAGATGCATATTTGTCCGGCTATTTTAAGCAGTTGATGCAGATTGACTTTTCGTTTTAAATTTGAACAAATTTTTGGACAAATGTATGGGAAACATTAGTAAGAACACAAGGATTATATAACATTCATAATTTTTGCTTTCTTTTTAGTAATTATACAGTAACTTTAACTCCTAAGCATACCTGGCTGCACCCAAACCTGAATTTAGTGGATTTGACTAAATAAAGCAAAAGTTACCTAAATCTTCTCCTTTTTGCTAAGAACAGTTCAAAAAGTAAAAATCAGTGGAACTCCCAAAAATATTTGGAAACTTGATGGCTTTTCTTTAATAAAACAAACCCATAAAACTATTTTAATGTTTTCATTCTAGTGATTTTCACAAAAATATTGCAAGATTAATTTGTTGAGCTGGTAAAATAAAAATAAAAAAAATCACAAAACATTTATGATTTAGAAAAATAGATGATGCATTTGCATTAAGAGGCTCTTAGAACACTTGATTAGCCTTAAATAAAAATTTGTATAAAATATATATGCTTAAATTGAATTGATTTTTAGGGAAACCAACAAATGTACCATCACTGATTTTAACCATCCTTTAAGTTTCAAACTGTAAACTTCTTTCTAAAAGTAATACTGTTTAAATTCAGAGATGATTTACAAAAAGCAGCACAAGTTAACTAAATTACTTAATAAAGTAAATCACATTACATAATGTTTTTTTTCTTATCTTTTAGAATAGAACTGTGCTACTGCAATAAAAATATTAATGTATCTTCTCCCAGATTTGTCTGAATAACCAAATCATATGTTTATGAATACTGACTGAATAACTATTTAAAAAAAAAAACAATGCAATGGAGGAAATATACAACATTTTAAATCTGTGTTTTTACTGGAAGTTTTCGATGTTTCAACAAAATGAGATGAAAAAAAAAAATCAACTTCTGGGAAGCTTTTGTGATTCAGTTTCATCATTCTGAATATTAACTCATTACTGGCTATAAAAAGCTTAGTTGCATAATGCTCCAACTCCCCTGTAACCATGAGAATGAATGTGTGCACATACTCCCCGCTCTGCATGCTGCTCTGTAACTCGTTCAGTGATAATAGCTGTTGTGAGGATGTGATATTCTTTAATAATTGGCAATACAGCCTCTGAAGTACAATCATATTGGCCAGGTGATGACCAAAACCAAGCAAATACTCTTTAACTTGATATTTTGCTCAGGACTTTGAAATGAATATTGAATAATGAAGAATTGTATGAGAATAATTTGTGGCATATGAGAAATAAAATAAGCTGATAAATTATGTGTCTAAAATATGTGCATTTTATTTAAAAAGAAAACAAACTAGATTTTTAAATAAAAAAAAAATTCTGGAAAACTCAAACCAATAGTCCTATTACTGAAGAGACAATCAGAGAGGCATTTTGGTAGTGCATAAAGAGTCACTTTGACGTTCATGAGCACAGATTACTTGACTTTCTTCATTTTCATGTTGCTAGGAAACTAACTCTTCTGTCCTCTTCTTTCTATTTTCAGTCGTGACATGTTTACTGTCCTGCTCACTGCTTCCCAGCGGTCTGTAATCTGCAGAAACCTTTACATTCCTATTCCTCCTTCGAACTCAAAACCTGTCAGCATTACTTTTCAACAAGTGTGTATTTTACTCTCAGGTGGTCAAGCCTGTCTAAGGTTGAGGTTTCATTTGGCACACCGAGTCCGTCTAAACTCCATCACCGGCTGTGTTTGGCGGGCTAACCCTCTCCGCTGTGCCGTCCTTTGAGCTGGAGGAGAACATGCCCTGATACATGGCTCTCTCTTTCTGCAACTCCCGGTTTAGCTTCTCCTCTGCCCTCTGCAGGTGCTTCCTCACATTAGCATCTGTGGGGAAAAAATAAAAGCAGTTTCAGCATGCTGTGCGTTATCCCACAAGACAAAATTAGACCAAACATCCAGTAAAATCAAATCAGTCAAAACAATGATCGAATTCAAACTATGATTTTTTTTTTTTTATTACTGTAATTTTTTATTTAAATGTAGTGTGTAAATTATTTGTATTTTTTCATTTATAGTCCAGGAAAAGTATTTGCTTGAATTTCTTTACATTGCTATCTGTAACAACATGAATTTCAGGCATTTTATAGGAATTTAATGTTCAAAACCAACACAAACTAGCACATAAATATGAAGGCGAAGGAAAAATATACATCGACGACAACACTGACATCGTTTCTCTTCTTTAGTTACCCACAATCCTTTGCTGCATCACTATCACATGGCCAGACCTCATAGATGCAAACAGCAACAAGATGGAAATAAACATTGATTGTTCATAGCAGCCATGTTTTACGTATCAGATATTGGCTGACTCCAATGTTAACGCCACCATACATCCCTAAAAAACTTGTGAAAAAGTTTAAGGGTTATGAACACTTTTGAAGAGCCCTTTATATAACGGCTTACTGGCTTTGAACTGTAACTAAAAATTTCCCTTTCTTTATTAAAATTAGCTTTTAGTTTACTTTCATCAGAAGAAACAAGACAAAAACCTAACAAGCTTGAATATGATCGACTTTTTATTCCTCCACAGTTCAAGTAAGAAAATGTGCCCTTTATGGATAAAAACTCAAATTAAGTTGATAGAACTGTTTACTTGTAAGGTTTAAGATGGTAACTATAAGATATAGCAAGCATTTTAAACTAGTGCTTTTATTTGACATTGGATAATGAGACGATGTCATGACTAAACTTCCACTACATAGAGTTAAAAGCTAAAGAATCAGGTTAATTATTTTATTTCTGTGGTCATTCTCTCTTGTCCTCATTGAAGTATTGGTATTTTGTTTTCTCTTCACATCTGCCCAGTCTCTTAATGAAATTAGCTTTCTATTTTAGTGAATGGATCTTAGATTTCCTTTATGTAAGCCGGAGCTTCTTTTGTATATTAGTAAGTGTTACCGCTGAATGTTGTATTAGTTTTAATGCAGCCATGTAACAGAGAAAACCCCGTTTAGGGTCTCTTGTGTTATACTAACCCACTCTTAAGTGCTGATTTTTAGCGATAAGTGATCACTCATCAGATATAGTTCTAAAGCTGCTGTGGTTGAATGTCCCTCCCTGGCTCCATTCCTACCATTTGGTTGCTCTTTGCAGACCTGGGTGAGGTATTGTTTGGCTGTCTGTGCGTCTCCCATCTCCAGAGTGGCCACCCCCGCCCGGTACAGCGCCTTGACGTTGCCTGGCTGCCACTGCAGCACCCGCAGGCTGTACTCCAGGACCCGAGCGGAGTCCACCTTCTGTTTCTGCAGCAAACAGGCTAAAAGACACAAAAGGGCTTCAAATATACATCCATCTCTCCAGTTGAAACACTGAACCCGGAGAAGCTACTGGCTTTACTTAGTCCTGATGTTTATATACCAGCTAGGTTGTTGTAGCAGTCAACTTGTGTCTTTCTAAGCAAAGCCTCCTGTTCCAGTGTGAGAGGAGGTTTCTCAGGTCCAAACCCTTTCACTGGTGCCATCACAGTGGAGTCGAGGCCTCGGAGCACCAGCAGGGCGCGGTGGTAATGACCAATGGCAGAGCGAATGTTTTTCTGCTTGTAGAAAGTATTTCCTTTAGTTTTGAACTGGACTGCTTCTTCCAGCAAAACCGAAACGGGCTTGGCAGAAGTCTCGCTGTGTCCGGCAGGACCCGCTTCTGCTGCCACTGCCCCCTGCACAAGAGGACTATCGTCTGCTCCAAAAGCCTCCATCTCTGCTGTGCTGCTGGTCAGCTGTGAGAGGAGGAAGAGAAATGTGTTTAATCACTGTCCTGTAAAGAGAAATAGTTAGACAATCATTAAACTAAAGTTTTATTTTACTTCTTTTTGTCACCAATAATACTGTGTGTTCATAGCGCTTAGTTAGAAGAAAAAAATAAATCTTATCACTCCTCTATAATATACGATTATTGTTCTGCCCAATCAAGATACAGACAATACATACAAAATGTATCAAAGCAAAAGAAAAACACTGTAAACCAAAGTGAAAATAAGTCCCCTTTAAACATTCCTTCCCGTCTTTTTGGGTGAAAATCTATCACTGCATTACTTCACGACACCTTAACCGCAATTAAAACATACCCACTACCAATCTGGGAAGTGCACTGCACCAGTTAATTCCAATAGCATAATATTGGTATTGAGTCATGACAACGTACAAAGGAAATATTAGAAATGTAATTCGAGTAGAATGTATATGTACACATATGTGTGTGGGCGCGTGTGTGTGGGTGTGAACAAATCGTCTCTTCAGGTTCCTTTAATCATTTCCATCCGGGTCATTTTTCCCGTAACCAGTAAAAGAAAACCTTAACGGATTTTAACGGTTTGCCATTGCAGCTAATTGAGTTAGTGTTCACATGCTAGCTTCGGCTACTCAAACCCTGTCTCCAAGAGTATCCATATTTCAATAGACTGGAGAATAACATCAATTGAATCATCTTACCTTATCCTGATAATTAAAATGCAAAGAAAAACTTATTTCTATAAAATGACAAACATATTTTTGCTCGCCAGTCTACCTATTTTTGCTTCCGGCTCTTCTTCTTCTTCTTCTGGACTCTGTCACTACAGGTAATCTTGATGCTGCCCTCTAGTGTTCGTTGTCCATATTTTTTGTCCTTTGAGTTTTAGTGGTAATGTTCAGAAAATAGTCATTCTCTTTCATGGTGGAAGAAATTTTATTTTCAAATTAAGTGTAATGATAGTTTAATAAGTCGTCTATTTTTTTTTTTTTTTCATTTTTCGCAAAACCAATCTGAGCTCCTTGCTTGTTTGAGCCTGGGGTCAAACAAGCAAGGAGCTCAACTATCATTACTATTATCAACTATCATTAAACTATCATTATTAAACTAATGATAGTTTAATAAGTCGTCTATTTTATTTTATTTTTTTTTCATTTTTCGCAAAACCAATCTGAGCTCCTTGCTTATTTGAGCCTGGGGTCAAATGACCAATAAACAAGAATTAACCCTTTTCACCAAGGTTAGAAAAAAAACACTCAGCCATGAGTTCTAACTTCTGAGAAACTTCCATCACAACTGCTGACGATCCTTTTCCCTTTTATATAGAAAAGGGTCCCCAAATGAAATTCTACTTAGGGGCCTCACATATGAGCCAGCCCTGTCAAACAGCAGCTCCAAGGGTCTACTAAAAATATGAGGTAGTATCTCACACTGTAAGTCAGAATTTACACACTAGACTGTGGTTGAAATTGGATTCCATACTTATTGATTCTTTTTCATGTACTGATATAAAATTTGATAAAAGTTGGGTTATATAATTTTTCATATGAATATATAAACCAAGTGTATACACACACACACACACACACACAAAAAAAAACACGCTAACGCGCGCGCGCACACACACACACATTCGACGAATGTGCGTCGCATCTATTTTCATTGAGGGAGGTAATAACGGTCGCTAACGTCTGTGCGCAGGCGCACTGGCACTTCTCACAACCGCAATAAGCAAATATGGCGGCGGCCGTCGACAGTGTTGTGAAAGTGTAAGTTTACCTTTATTTGTTGTAAGAGTGTAAAGACCACCCACACTGAGAGTCGTTTTCATTTGGTTGGTTATCGTCTTACAGCTGAGCTTGCCTTTTTTTTTTCCCACGGTCTTTCCTGTTGTTCAATACAAAAATTGTCCCAAGAGAATTACGTTATCTTTGTGCTACGGTTAGCTTTTCTAGCTTTGGGCAGTTAGAAAGGAGCTGAGCTCATTGTGAGGGCAATGTTTGTGTTCATCAGTCGCGGGTCTGTCTACAGTGATTTTACAAATAGTGATTCCACAAGGACTTAGTCCCCTTATTCGGGATGAAGGGACGACTTAATTCCTCAATAAACTGTCCGGTTGGCGGGCGCTTTGTTGCTAACAATCAACCTTTTGTTCTGGCAGCAGTCCGTCTCTACTGTAAATGCTGGCTTTTACTTTGAAACCACGAGACGCACTGCGTATTCTATAAATAAGCATGACTTTAAATAATTAGCCAAAGGCGGAAAGTACAGTAAAAACACAGATGTAGCAGCCTGTGTTTAGGGGGAGAACTGGGAGTGAGTAAAGACTGGTTTTATGAGGAAAGCGACCCTGGTGCTTCAAAGAGAGCTGCTGTATTCCCACTAATGTGGTAAAATTACACGAATCAGGTGAGATCACATGAACTCCAGTGAGCGAGAAGATCTTCTCTATCAAATACGCTTTCATCTAACCGATGCGTTATGATAAAATTAGTAGCAGGACTTAATTTAATTGAATTTGTCAATAAACCTGGGCTGTACTATTAGCAATGTGATTGACTCTACCTTTGTTTTTCTTTATAACTCAATATGAATAGGGTCTATGTGTCATATAAAGTACTTGGACATGATATGTGCTGTGAATTGGTATAAACTGATAATTAATTTTGACTTTGAAAGCTGTGCAAGATTGGCAGTATTTTTAGTTTTTAATTTGTTACAAATTTATTGCCCAACTGACTGATTTTCTCAGTCGTTTTATGATATCTTGAAAATTGACCGATTGATTAGTGCATCTGTAGTTGAAGGATTTAATTTGAACCTGCTTATAAAATGTAAAACCTCTCATCTATCAGGCCAGATGATATATACATCCCCTAACATGTCTGAGTTGGAATAATGACAGTAGAAAAAAGCAAACAACATTTCAAACCTTCACACGAATTTGGACTGCAGTACGTAATGGTCAGCAACAGTTTGAAAGTCTCTCCTGGTTTTTGTCCGTTAACCCTTCTGCGTCTTCCATTTTGAATTCAGCCTAGGAGAACAGTATTACCGGGATGCCATGGAGCAGTGTCACAGCTACAACGCCCGTCTCTGCGCGGAACGCAGCATCCTCATGCCTTTCTTGGATTCTCAGACTGGAGTTGCACAGTCAAACTGCTACATCTGGATGGAGAAGAGGCACAGGAGCGCAGGTGAATAATTACCACTCAGGATGAAAGAAGAACAGTTATTTACTATTTTGTGACTGATATTTGATGTTTGTTTGTTGAAAGTAATGCATGAGGAGAAGAGTCCAACAATTCCTCTGTTTCCAATGACTGATTAGGCATAGCTCCGGGACAGCTGTACTCGTACCCCGCTCGCCGTTGGAGGAAGAAACGGCGTTCCCATCCTCCTGAGGATCCGCGCTTGGCTTTCCCTCCTCTCAAAGCAGGTACCAGCTTTTGTGAAATGTCTTTTTCCCCCTCTACAGAGACATTTAGGGGTTGTCAGATTTGAATAATTCTGGGAAAACCTTAAGCACAGTAAAACGCAGAAGCTGTTTACGAACAGCTCTGTACGTTGTTCATGCCTGTTTTTCTGGATAATGCAGCAGATCTAGAGCTGGGTCTGAAGCGAGAGGCTTTGGGAACGGTGGACGGCAGCAGCTTGGAGGCTCTGCTAAAAGGCGAACCCCTGGAGAGGAGGAGCGGCGTGTCTGACGTCCGCGCCCCTGAGGACGACCCGGCCACTGTGGAGCCGCCCGCCACGTCGGCGGTCACTCACACGTCTTCTGGACGCATTCGTAAGGTTAGACTGAAAGCTTTCAAACGCCGATGTGATTAGATGATGAAGATAGAAGATTTAATAGGTGATCACTTCTTGATGTGGAAAGCAGGAGAGACAAAGTTCTGGTCAGAAGTTTACACAGACTCATCATGAGCATAAGTTCCAATATAGTTTAAATGCTTTTTTTCAGGAGCAGAAGCTTGCTATTGCAAATTGTAGCAATTTATTCACAGAAGTCTTTAAAAGATCCAGAACAAGATCAAACCAGTGCAGCCGATTATCTGTGATTGACATTCACCAAAGTTGGTCATTGTATGATCATTCCACCAAGGAGAAGGAATGACTCAAATTATAAACGAAACGTTTTAAATCCATTCAGATCCCGATTAGATGTAAACGTCTGACCAGACCTGTCAGAACCAGACAGCTAACTGAAAACATACCTGAACATGTGTTCAGACACGTGAGCATGAAGGAAACCTGGAGCTAATTCTGAGTCTTACAGCAGAGAGTTCTCGACCACGATGACTACTTGGATGATCTGGATGACGAAGACTTTGAAGATGAGACTCCCAAAAGACGAGGCAAGAGCAAATCCAAGGTGAGCGTTCAAAACGATGATGTGCGATTTAAGAGAAAGGTATAAAACAGATCTACGTTTGTGGGTGTCGTGCGCAAAATGTGAAAATGTTTAAGGGGTGAGTATTTCTTGTGAGCATAAACACAAAATCATAGTGAATACAAAGTAACAAAATAAAAACTGTAGTTTTATTTTTGTAATCTCAGGTTCAGAAGAAGATGCTACTTATCATCTGTTTACTTTGTTTACTTTGAGCTGGCTAGAAATCAAATCAGTTTGGTGATTTCGTGTTTAGTGATCTCAAATAAGATCACTAAATCAGGGTGAATTAATTTCCCTTTGGAAACGAATGAACTTCTCAGTGATATTCCTATGAGAAGCACCTGTAGAAAGTAAATATTTTAAGTTTGTTTCTTGGTTCTTCAGGGCCGCAGTGACAAGAATGGGAAGAAGAAGACGGAGGCTGCGGCGGCGGCGCTGGAGGAGCGGGACAAACCGTACGCCTGTGACAGTGAGTAGCAGGTCGTCTGTCTGAGCCGTGCATGTCAGCAGGAGAGGCTTTTCGCTTTTCGCCCCTGAAACAACGAGGCGAGCCGTTTTGCTGTGCATGACGCGATCTGAAAAAAAAAAAAAAAAACAAAAACCGCCGCAGGGAAGCAGCAGTGTTTTCTGAGCTGATGCTCTGTGTGTGTGTGTGTGTGTGTATGTGTGCTGTGTAACTCGGTTCTGGCTTCAGCTCGCTGTCCTACCTGCTACCTGCGTGTCCGCCTGAAATGACCCCTTGTGGAAATGACAGAAAAAGCAAAAGCTGTCTTGGGAGTGATGAATGCCAAACTTCTAGCTCGGCTCCACGTTGTTCCCTGTTTTTTTTTTTTTTTGGTAAGGGTGCCCGTATCATGATAACACTTTTGTATGACGGTGTGTGTGTGTATTAGTCTGTGGAAAGCGCTACAAGAATCGCCCAGGCCTGAGCTACCACTATACACACTCTCACCTGGCAGAGGAGGAGGGCGAGGACCACGAGGAGATCGAGGCACCACCCACTCCTCGCCAGCCTGAGGAGCAGAAGAGTGAGTCACTCCTCCAGTGCAGAGAGGCAGATAGACAGAGAGGAGGGAGGTTTGGTTGCATGCCTTGTAGCATGTGTGTTGGTGCAAGGGAAGTCTCTCATTCCTTTTTGTTGTTGTTGTTGTTGTTGTTGTTGTTTTGTGCTTTCCCCCCCCCCCCTTCTTTGATTTTTAATTTTTCTGATTTGAAATTGTGGATGAGACTGAAAGTTCCTGACTGAAACATGTTTGCGTAGTTGGGAAATCTGGCACTTTTTCAATCATTTTGTTTTCCTACATATTATTCCATTTCAAAGCTGTTGGGTTCTTTTTTTTTTGTGCACGTGACACCAGATTCATATGTCAGTCTTGTGATTTAGTGTCATGACGATTTAAAGATGGTGCTGAACTGGTTATGTATTTGTGAATCAAAATAAGAGAAGAAGGTAGTTTTCTTTTTTCTTTTCTTCTGGTTTTCTTTGCTAGAATATCCAATCCTTTCGTGAGGTAGTTTGTTTCTAAGCGTTGATGTTGGTGACCTTCATGTGTGGCATCAGTTCTTTTGTGTGTAACGTCAGTTCTAATGCGTGAGGAATACGTTTCTTTACTTTTCTCTTTTGTCCAGCCACCAAAAAGGGTCCCAATGGTCTGGCGCTGCCCAACGATTACTGTGATTTCTGCCTGGGAGACTCCACCTTGAATCAAAAAACGGGCCAATCAGAGGAGCTGGTGTCCTGCTCAGACTGCGGACGGTCAGGTATGAGTCTCCGCCTCTTTCCTTTCTCATTATAATAACAGTAACATCATTTTTGGTCGGATTCTGGCCCTGTTTTCACAGGGTTGCTTATCAAAGTTAATTAAAACGTCTCTCCATCCATGTTGAAGGACACCCGACGTGTCTGCAGTTCACTCCAGTGATGATGGCGGCCGTGAAGACGTACCGCTGGCAGTGCATCGAGTGCAAATGCTGCAACGTGTGCGGCACCTCGGAGAACGATGTGAGTCTCTTTCAACCCGGAAACTTTGAGCCTTAATCTTTCTGGAAAAGTCATAAATGATAGTTACAGGCGTCTAGAGCAAGTGTGTGACATTTACTTGTTTTTATGCTGTTTAAAATCATCTAAATCTTATAATTTGACCCTCGGGAGCTAGATGTTATTATGTGGCTCATAGATATTTACAGGCTTCATTTATACAAGAAGCAACTTAAATGATGAAAAGGCTTTTTTCCATGGATTAACGATCTCAAGAGATTCTTCCCAGCAGGATGGATGTGAAATTGTTTGTTGTTCTGAAAAGCAGATCTAGGAAAGAGGAAGTGTTTATCTTACAATTAGGCCTGTCCTTCATTTGTGCTGATCTGGTAAATGTCAGCAGCCTGACAGTAAGAGATGGAAAAGGTCAGTTGGAGACGATAAAAAGGTTCCAGTCTGTCTGCATGTCAAAACACAGCTAAAACCTAAAGCCAGCCCTGGATTGTGGATTAAATTGTTTTTAGTGATCATATTTTAAATATATTGTATATTGTTCAGGTTTGATCGGTGAGTGAACATCATGTTTTGTTTCTGCAGGACCAGCTGCTCTTCTGTGACGACTGTGATCGAGGCTACCACATGTACTGTCTAACCCCACCCATGACCGAACCACCAGAGGGTGAGCCGACGCTTCGCTGTGGAGCCGCTGTCAGACTCGCCTGCATGGCCGCCGCCGCCGCCGGCTAGTTACTCTGATCTGTTTAGGTTCACAGAGAGGGCCGATCATCTGAACCTCAATTTATTTTTAAACATCAAGGGATGCTGGAGAGTTTTCTAACTTAATCATTTCTAACTCCTGGACTTAATATATCTTTTTGGAAATTTAACATCTAGGTCTCCTTTACTCAATTTACAGATGAATAATTAGAATTTTGGAAGATATTTTATTTTATTTTTTCGCCCTTTTGGTAGTCAGAAACCAACAGAAAAGCAGTTTTGTATTTGAAGTCTAAAACTGTAAAGTAACTAGTTTGTTTTTTTTTAAAAAAAAAAAAAAGAAGATCTCTTTATATATTTTAAACCTTTGTACACCGATACTAAATTTGATAAAAATAGCTACAATAACTAATTATTGGGAAATCATAAAGGAATTTAGTAATCGGTTAATCGCTACCTGGACTACACAGACTCAACAAAAAGGTAATTTGCTGAAAGAACAACACCATGAGAGCAGTAATTGAGCTAAAACTACACAGAAATCTCCACATTTTGCATTTAAAGTAAAAACTTATCCAGAACTTCTCAAGCGGAAGCTTTAGCCACAAATAATTTCCTATTAAGCACCTTTTGCGATCCAATTATTAACCAGTTAATCCAAAAAATAAACAGACTACACTGGACACTTGCAGTGTGTTGATGTTAAGTCAAGCAGAACCGCTGAGCTTTTCACATGTGGATGTTGGAAGCATTTTATTAGCTGCAGATGAATCTTTTGATAAAAATGATCAAGCGTTCACTAAGTGAATACTATTTTATTGCGTTTTAGTCAATAAATGTGTATTTTCCTATTTTAAAAAGTTATTGAATTATTTATCTTTATTTTAATGTCTTTCTACTCTTATATAAAATAAGCTTATCTGTTTAAATAAGAAGAAAATAATCGTTAGCTGCAGCCCTAATCGGTACTGACGTTTCTATGTAAACGCATCGATTCAAACACAAGGCAGTCAGGAAACGTATAAACTTCCTTCATCCTTTCCTGTTTCCATGTCGTCAGGGAGTTGGAGCTGCCACCTGTGCCTGGCTCTGCTAAAAGACAAAGCCTCCATATACCAGCAGAACCAGAGCTCAGCCCCCGAGTGACGTCAGAACACGAAGCCCGCCTCTCAGCACCAGGACCCCCTCGGCCCCGGCTCAAAATGTCAGAACTCCTCTCAGCCCGCCAGGCCGGGCTCTGTCCAGATGTAGCTGAGCCAGATCGCAGGTCAGCTTCACCAGTCGCTCTTACCTACAGTGCTAGCCGGGGGACTCAAAATATAAACAGACCTCAGATCAGTCAACACGGGGATCAAACTATCACTACAATCCTGCCTAGAGCGGCCTCAAGACTTGCTTTCAAACATGTAACATATCATGTGTATTTACATCATAGACACACTTTCTACTGGACTGTTACACACACAGACAAACCGAATGCAAGCAGTACCAATAATAGCTGCTGTCTCCATGGGAACTCCCAAGAGAACAAGGATTAGCATCACGGCTAACTGTTTGCACCCCTCCACACTCAAAGACACAGCGTGGAGTGTGGAGACAGTTTTTCTTCAGCTAAAAGATCTATTTTTAACTCACTGATAGTGATGTGGGGACCACGTCACCGTATATCTGGTTAAGAAATCTAATTGTTGTTTCTGGTTATTAGTGGGCTTTTCTAGTGGCTTTAGTCGGTGTGTGCTGTTGTCCCATTCACCAAAGCTTTTACTGTGTTTTGATGAGGTTTCCCTTTGAGTATCTATCATATGTGACATCACAGTGGCGCTTCTCTCCGCTCACAGCCAACCCAAAGCACCACCGTCGCGACGGCTTTCATTTCGCTACATGAAATATGACACAGACACTTCGACGTTTGATCATAGAGTGTAATTAAACTACATAAGTCACTTCAGAGTTCATCAGCTCCCTGCAGGAGGAAGCCAACACTTTTACAACGCCTCAAACTTTCCGGCTCCACTGATAAGTGTGTTTTTTTTTTTTTTTAGCTCACTACCTGAAACGCAGAGGATCATAAATAAACGTGTTTTTCCGTGCTCTTTTTTTGACGCGCCATCATTTCACACGTTGTGCCAACGAGACGCACTCATTTCCAGACTAGCTGTTTTTGTCATTTGTCACACTGAAGGTTGATTTGCATGCAACATGCACATAAACTTTCATCACGGCTGTTTCTTTTTTGTGTTTGTTTTTACATTTTATATTATCTGATATTCCATTGGTATTGGGAGTTTTTACTAGTTGAATTTGTAAAGTCCATGATATTGCAAACACTTCGATATATAGCTCCTAATCCATTCTATGTACTGTATTGACTTTTATATTTTTGTTATGACTGTGACATGTTTCAAATTGTTTATGTCAGACTTTCTTCATAAGTATTTGTAAGATGACGTACTTTGTTGTACTATTTTTATTTTTGCATTTTTTTGGTATTGAAGCTGATTTAGCCCGACTGAAATAAAGATCATTTTGAATCGTGAACTCCGACTCCTTGGTGCACTGTTTCTGATTTATGGCCTATTTAAGAGGAAAAACATGTTTTCATTCTGACACCAGATGACACTTTTTCTTTTTTAGCTCAGGAAGGACTAAAAATTTTGGTTTTGTAATTTAAAATATTGAGGCAATCCCATAACTCCATTTTTGAAGAACAGATCAAGATGTTAAAGTTCTCCTAATTATTACAGAGGCTCGTGTATATGACATTAATAAACTTCTAAATTACCTACACGTCTAGTTTTGTTCAAACTTTCATCATTAATTCTAATATAGATGTAAAACCACATTGACAACAGAGGAAGCTGCTGGCATTGGTAAAAGTATTGGGAAGTTTTTTCATGGTCACACCCAACATAATCAATCCTGCTGCTCAACCTACAAATGTATTTCCTCATAAATGCGTCACCATTTAAATGGAGATAAACACATCTTTAAATTTTTTAAGATTTATTACCAGGAAACATTAGTGCAGCAAATAAATGACCAATTAAACACAAATCGCCTTATTATGTTTGCTAAGTTTAGGAAATTCTGTCCAACGATCCAGAAAAAAATCATTTTTATTTATCATTGTGATAAAATCAAAATGTTCCTAAGTGATTGAACCAGCAGAACCTTAGAGTATCTGGAGAAAATGAATGAAACTGACAGTCTGAGAACTGATAAAGGAAGAACGGGTCACCATCGGTCAAGATCTGATGCCCAAACTAGAAGGGTTGATGAATTGGGTGAATTTTTCCACAAAAATCTTTGAAACCTATAAAATATTTGTAATTAAACTTCAATATACTATAATAAAAAAATTTAAAAACATCTAACTAGAAATTGTGAAGTTTGTGAAAAGCATATTTTCTGTCCTGAACGTGAAGCATTGAGGTTCAGAACCTGGACAGCTCTTCGGACCGGACGACTGAGGCACTGTCTCTGGTGCTGAATCCTGCTCTTCATCTCCGAACAACGTTTGAAAAAAAACAACAAAAAAAAAACCCAGCAGGTTTGGCTTCATTTATCAGGATAAAATGACTTTGTGGCAAAGAAACATCTCTGGAGCAGTTCATTATGACAGAGTTTTATTTTCAAATATCATCTTGTGTTTGGCAGAGGATAAATTTAAGTTGGTTTTTCACTGAAAGTGCTCCAGCAAAAGGCTACAAAAAGGTTTATTTTCTTCTACATGAAATACAAGAAGTCATACACATGAACCTCAACTGTGTCACAAAATACTCACGTAAATCAGTAGTACTTAACATTTTTGACAAATTAATATCACGATTTTCTTCATAAATAATTAGATGATCATTTGTTTTGATCTACATGAGTGTTTTCTTTTTGGATATCAGCAAAGAGCTGGTTTTACTCCACCATCCACAGATCAGATTCTGCTCAGATGTTTGGATTTAGGAACAAGAGAGCAAAACAAAGGTGATTAATTTTCAGGAGGAACTGAGCGTAACATTTTATTGCACTTCAACGTTAGCAATGTGACCCAAATACTCTGACTTGATAAGCTTTTAGGCAGGATAACAGTGACTTAGTGCAAACACCGGGCGCGCGCCAATCAGACATGCTATGCTGCTTACAATAACAAACACAGTAGTGAGATAAAAACTGTGACACTAAGCATATATGATAAAAGTGCACAAAATGTGAAGCAACTATATAAACCTAAACCTACTATAATCTTCACTCCGAGGTTCCAGACTCACTTTGGGGTTCAGGTATATAAATTTCACACTTTAGAAACCCTTTTCTTCTGGGGTTCTGGAGTGCTTTAGTACAAAACTATTTATCAAAGGTAAACATCACTTACAGACATCCAGTGTCGCAGCAACGCGTAGAGCCACGAGGATACGAAATCAAAACATGTGTTTGAGAAGACGGGACGGCGTCAGCGAAGGAGGAAAACAAATCAGGAAACCTGTCTGTGTTTACGGGTCGCGTTCGCTCCAGCTCTACAGCCGCTCGAAGCCGACGGAGCAGAGAAGGAAGATGGAGTAAAGCAGCAGGAGACAGAGGCCCAGCCGGCGGTCCAACTTCCAGCGGTTCAGATGGACACACAGGACCTGAGGACGGACAGAGACGGACTATGTTGAGACAAACTTCACATGATGCTGCACAGTTTAATCTCCAGAAAATCCAATCAGGTGTTTTTAGGCTCGGAGATAAAAACAGATAAAGTCAGAGTGACAGGAGAGGAAACACAGGAAATGATCTGTGATCAGACAGATTTACTCACAGTGAATGTGACTGAGGCCAGCAGCAGGATGACAGAGTACACCAGGCCTTTACTGTTGATCGTAACCTTAAATATATATAAAAAAAACATATTGTTATTTACATTTTTAAACTATCCATGTTACTTATTTTTTTACAAAATGTAACTTAAAAAAATTGATCTTACTAAAAACCTTCACAAATTAGCATTTGAGATTTCATTTGTTTGATGCAGCAAAAGCTACTTAAATTAAACTAAATTTAAGTTAGAAACATTTTTCCTACATCTGCTTCATAATTTATGAAGATAAAAGAAAAATCTGATTAATTTGGATATGATGTTCTTTCTCATTATGATGAGTAGCTAAAAGACAAGGTGCATCTGTGTCACATCATGTCAAAACATCATGTTGGATTATTGATTATTGGCTAAAGGTTATTGCAAATGATAATAGTTGTGGTTAGAATGAGTAATTTCTTAATGTGATTCTAAAATCAGGGGGTGCAAGTTGGTTGAGCTTTCCATTTTCTCTATTTTTCTCTATTTTTTCTCTATTCCTAGGGGAATAGAGAAAAGATAACATAAAATTTGCAGCGTGAGTTTTTGCTACTGCACAAAGAGGAATTTATTTAAAGACTTTTAACATCTTTTAGAGCGCAAATAAATTAAAATGGTGCTAAATGTTTACATGGCCATCATGCAGATTGAGGTAAAATAGTAAAATCCTAGAATGGAGATCATTCATCAATTCTTGTCTTGTTTGTGTCTGTGCAAATGAAGCTAAGCGTATCTGTAAAAACATCTCAATATTTCAAAACCTCTGTGATTTATTAAGTATTTTTTTGTTGTTTTGTTTCCTACAAACAACGTAGTTTGAAGTGCAGCCCTGAACAGACTGGAGCTTTACATCAGGGCTGTAAGTAGCAGCTAAAAACAACCACAGTCAAAGTTTTGGATTCTTGTCTCCTCGCCAGGTGTAGTCCCAGTTTTAGCTGCACACAGACGATGTCAAAGGTGCATGCTGTCGCACCCACACACAGACAGCTGGAGTTACCACTGATCCATAGCTGACTATGAGAGTCCTCAGCGCCCAGGGGAAGCCCAGGCCCAGCAGCACGTCAAAGATATTACTCCCAATGGAGTTGGACACGGCCATGTCGCCCATCCCTGCAGAGCGTAAAACCACGCAACGAAGGTTAAAACCATCAGCGACACAAAAGCTTAACAATCTCAAATCTGCAGGAAGATAATCAGATCATCATCTCATGCCTCCAGGCATTTAGTTAATTGTCTACAAATGAAATTTTCCGCGCAGAAAATAATCTGGAAGCTTTTTTGTAAGGTTGTCGCAGAAATAATTTCTTTCTGCTACATAGTGATGGTGAAGTTCCTGAAACGTTTGTTGTTGTGGACGACATTACACACCTTGCCTGGCGACAATGAGGCTGGCCATGCAGTCAGGAACGCTGGTGCCAGCGGCCAGGAACGTGATGCCCATGATGACATCCGGGATCCCGAGCGTGTAGCTGATTATTGTCACCTTCAATGAGGAGAAGGAGACGTTTGCTTATGACCTATGACTTTATGCGTGCATGTGTGTGCATGTCGGTGTGCGTTTCATACCATCCAGACCATGAGGTAGGAGAAGAGAGCAATCCAGAGAGTGGAGGACAGGAAGGTGAGGAGGTACCAGTGCTCCCATCGCGGCTGGTTGCAGTCGGGGATGGTGCAGTGCAGCAGGAAGCTGAGAGGCCAGGACAGCAGCCACTTCAGTCGAACACACCAGCCATCTGCAGAGAGACGGAGAACAGCCACTCACTGTCCCCCATCGGCATCATTCATCTGCACTTCTAAATTATTTACACGGCACGGCCTAAATGTGTCTGCGAACCTCTGTGTCATCTCCTCGTAATTAGCTTCCTCAGCCTTTAAAACCCGTAATAAGCTGTGAGATATTAACAGAGGGCAAAGCAGGAAGTAGGTGTGGCTTCATAGAAAGCATTTAGGATTCACGTTTCATTTTTTTAATGGAGATTAGGAGATGGAAGGCTGAAAACATCCAAAAACGTGTAGAGTCTAAAAACAAGATAAACTTTCTACTGCAGAAACACTTCCTTTTTTTCAAACACGAAATAGTCCCAATAATAGTCAGGATCACCAGTAAAAACATGAACAGAGATGTGTGATGTTTATTAATGGACCAGTTAGTGAAAATATTAATTACATGAGTTGTTGGTTGCCTGTTTTCACCCCTGAGAGTCTTGAGTTTTTGTTGGCCAAGTTTGGAGAATTTTTTGTGAATTTACATCGGATGCCCAGTAGGCGGCAGTGTATAGAGCGACACAATACGTCTGCTGAATCGGCTCATATGTAAGTGTACAAATAAAATAAACCAGTATTAAAATAAGACCAAACAATATTGAATCAGATAATTTCACCTGCAGCTTTAAGGCATAACATACTTTAACCTTTTCCGTCGCGCTGCAGCCATTTCTCACTCACGTGGCAGGATGAAGGGTTTGAAAGGAGAGTTTTCTTCCTCCCCTTCCTCCTCATCCTCTTCTTCCTCCTCGTCCTCTTTCAGCTGAGCGCCCCCACCGGCCTCTCCCCCTGATTCCTTACCCCTCTCCCTCTCTCCCTCCGCTGCCGCCCCGTTTTCTCTCCCCCAGGTCCCACCCGGACCAGGTCCTTCCTCCCCCGAACATGCGCCCTCCTCTGGGCTCACCCGAGCCCGAATCAGCCTCTGCCTCTGTGGGAAAGCAAGGCAAGATGAGAAACATGAGAAATATTTATTGCAATTATTGTATCTAAAGGGAAGCAGAAAACAGGCAGGGGGAGGTTTTTCCAGCAGGGCACGTAAAATACTTACATAAACAATTTCCTCCAAAATCTGGCATGGGAGATAATTTACACCCAGAAATCCATAAAATATCGATGTCTCTAAATGAATTAGTCTCATTAACTAAGTGACACATCCAGCTGGATGATTTGTGAAGGTTGTGAACTCACTGCAAAAATGCAAAGTGAACTTTCTCATGCAAACATCTTAGCTTGTTTCGAGTAAATATTTCCTTGAAACTGATAAAAAAAAAAAGTTCTAGCTGGCAAATTATTTCACTTATGTGAAAAATGTCTTGTTATAGGTGAAATAATCTGCCAGTGAAATTAGTACTTATTTAAAAAAAAATTACTTTTGACTTAAAACAAGCTTATGTATCTTGCTGAAAAGTTACTTCTAAGTTAGTTTTGTTTTATTTAAAGTGTGGCATTAGAAACTAGACCACAAATATTCTGTAATATATTGTGTTTTTGCTGTAGATCCTGTGGAAAGCACCACGTGATGCCATGTGTGGGCGGATGTTCGGGGGACTTGTGGCGTGATGAGGAGGCGTCTTGCCTCTGAGAAGCTGAGCTGATGAGAGCGAAGGTTCGGTAGCTCCTCCGCCGGCACCACGCCTGAATCTTGGCCGGCCACCACACACGAGTCTACGGACAGGAAAAGAGACAAAGCAAAGCAAATGTTTTTTTGTTTTTTTTCTCCATCCATCTGGAAGTTTTACATTTTTATCTCTTAAAAACCGTAAACTTAAAAGTGCTTCAATGGGAATTTCTGAGATAAAATCTGAAAATTGAAGCCCGTATTTGTATCCAGTCCCATGAATTAATACTTTGCAAAATATATATATATATTTCAAGTCGCAACGAAGTATTTGAGATAATCTTAGAGTACATTAATGAACATTTTGAATAACACAGATGTAAGTTCATCCAGTTGCAGTCTAAGGTTGATTTCCTCTGATTTCCACAGGCTGACCATCCTTAAAAACATTGGGTTATGTCTTATACCTGCTTCCACCTTATGAAAAACTGATTAAACCTTTATTCTTTGACAAACACAATCTGACATTAAATTACGCACAGGTGATCTCTATTTACTAATTAGTTCGTTTCTAGAGCAAATTGGTTGAACATTGTCAGTTTGGAAAGTTCAACCAACTTGCACCCCCTGATTTTAAAATCAAATGCATGCCACACTTTTCAGATATTTCTTGTAAACATTTTTGCACTATCCTATGTTGGACTGCCTCATAGAAGCCAAAAAAATATGCTGGAGTTTGCAAATGCAATAGTACAAAACATGAAAAGGCTCAAAGGGAATGAAGCAGAATAAAGTTAAGGCATCACTAAACTGAACTAAAGAGAGGACGGAGAAATAAAAGAGGGTCAGTTTTATTTTAGTCTCTTTCAAATCCACGGGGGAACAGAAATCTTTGCTTGGCAGCCTAATCTGTGCCACTGGGTCTTCTGAGCACCGCTCACACACTGAGGGAAGCTTTTGATGTTGATGAGAACGTCACACACGCGTACAAACACGTGCTGCTGCACCTGGCTTCAGCGGCACCATGTCATTTTCGCCGTCTCCAACGTTTCCGACAGCAGTCGTCCGCCGCAGACTGCTCAGACACGGCTGACCGTCCACGCTGCAGTATCTCTCCACCAGGCAGCACAGGCGTCTGTTGAACCTGCACAACATAAAACGCACGGACGCTGCTTCCTGTGCTGGGAATAAAGCGGGAATCGGCTCCGATCTGGAACGTGAGGAGAAGAAACTCACTTCATGATGATTATGTAGATGCCGTACGTGGAGATCAGGATGATGGTCTCCCACCTGAAACATTCAAACATATCTGTGGATCAGCTTTAAGAAACAACAGATTCCTCACTTAAAACATTTAACTAGACTTACCACAAGACTTTTTCATCATAGATCACCTGTAAATACAAACAAAAAAATATACATAGTTAAAGCTCAAAATCAGACCTTTCAGGTGTCTCTGTTAACAGATAAAAAGTTGAAACTGTTGGTTTAGGAAATCTTATGTTATTTCTTGCGTTTTGGATGGTAAAAATGATTTGATTTCTTGCATTATTACAACACTGTTATACAGATAAGTCAGAATTAAGATTGCAACAATCCGTAACAATAACCAGGTTTGTAGACAGAACAGAAAATGATGAACAAGCATCTAAAGTTCATGTCAGACTCAGAAAGTTGAGTTTGTATATTCTTCCAGTCAATCAGGGAGAAAAAAACATTAGTTTAATCATAATAGAACGCAACGGAATTTTAACAAAAAATTGTATCTAAAGTACCATCAAATTCACCAAGACTAAGGGGTAACACAGTGGAATATTGTCTTCTTCCTAATATAATAATAAAGTTATTTATCCCAAAATAAATCACCAACTATTTTTACTAAAAATATGATTTATGCAAAAAAAAAAAAAAAAATCACTTTTGGCAAACCCCCCCCCCCCCATAATTCCTTATTTTGATAAGGTGATAATAAATAAATGTACTTTAAAATTTTAAATGTACTTATTTTTAAAATTTGAAATTGCATTTACTTTACATAATGAAAAAGTAAATGCAATTTACTTTTTATTTCCTTTAAAAAAAGGAAATAAAGTGTGAGCAAGAAAAAAAAAATAGAGAAAAGAAACAAAATAATAGAAATGAATTAAATACATGTATTTAATTACAATTAAACAGTATTAGTCCCACCCACTGCAGTATGTGATATGGAAATAATAAAACTATATCATATATATTTAGTCAAGAGACACTTGTTCATTAGTTCACAAATTATTAACAGCTACTGGCACAATTAATCACATTTTGTTTGATTAGGTTTTTATTGTATTATGGCACCATTGGAGCTCCATATTAACTGTCAGTCAAACATGTAGTTCTGTATTTTATTTGGTGGTGAAAAGCAAAAGAATTTAAACCCTTAATGTGGTCTCTCACCAGAATAAGCACCACTATGGACAGGATGTAAAAAACAGCATCACGAAACAGAGGCCACCAGCTCAGAGAGATGGGCTACGGGAAGAGAGAAGGGACATATTAAATGCTGTGTGGAGAGTGGGATTTACAATTAAAACCAGATATTTACATACAAAGCAGGAAACAGACATTGAGACAGTCACTAGTGCTCTCTAACAAACCTTTAAATATTGCAGTTGTTTTTATTTAGAAAAATAAGAAAAATGCATGTTGTGCATGTAGCTTGTTAAAAAACTGTTTTGCACAGTTGTAGACGGTCACCCAAAAAAACAAAATAAAATGGATTAAAAGTTTATGGTCGCAATGTAACAAAATGTAGAAACATTCAGAGATATAAAAACGTTTGTGAGACTCTGTATATTGCTGTGCCGAGAGCTGCTTCTAAAATAGGCTGCGGTCTCTAAATATGGATTTGTGGTAATAAATATAAAAGCCACACAAACCTGTCCAGAGAAGATGCCGCAGAGCCCAATAATGACCAGGATGTTAAAAACCGCTGATCCCACAATAGTCCCCACACCAACATCTCCCTTTGTGATGAACACGCCTGAAAGCAGAGTGAGAGTAAGCAGAACCGTGACATTAATTAAGACAAAATGAACAGCATCAATTCTCTCTAAAACATATTAAAAAATAGAGATATATGTTCTATTTTCCATTCAGATAAAAAATGTTTTTTATTTCCACTGACTCTGTGATCCTAACACAATGTTAGTTAGATTTGCTGAAACGCTTGTATTTATAAAAGCCAAACTTTTTCAACACTTTAGAAAAAAATTCATTCCATTAAACACACTGTTTCACAAATATGTTTTTCAATTTCATAAATGAGAGTTTTCACAAAGAAACCAATGCAATAGTTTCATAATACTGTGGACCCGCTTCATTTGTTTGAATTTTACCCGTAAAATGGACCAGAGATATTAGCATTAAAAATAATTACATGTATTATACAGGTAAAAAACAAACAAACAAACAAAAACGTCTTTCCAAGCGTCTGATGTTCATAGTTGTGAAAGCCTTCATTGATTTAACATTTACCAGCCCAAACTGGACTCCAATAAGTGGATAACTGGAACATGTCAGAGCCTAATCAAAACGTCACTGATGAGATCAGCATCTCACTGACCAATCAGAGAGGTGAAGAGTTCAGGGGCGGAGCTCCCAGCTGCCATGAAGGTTGCCCCGGCAACATCCTGACTGAGCTGGAGATTCTGTTGGAAATAAGGGAACAGTTTGGTAGAAAATATCCAAAGATGCCAAATTTATATTAACTTGCTTTGACATTTTGATTTGTAGGGTGTCTAAGTTTCATAGAAATACTACTTCCTAAGGGAGTTTTGAGTCCTTTGATTTTTGACAAAAATAGTTCCCAGAATAAAGCATACTGTGTGAATTTCAAGACGCAGTGCTAAAGTTTATCTTTCTACCTCTGATACTTTTTCCAATGACGGCACAAAGTAAACATCACACACAATGGCCAGAGCATGAAACATGTAGATCGCCTATTAAAAAGGAGAAGAGAGATGATCAAAAGCAATTTTTTCTTTTAGAGAAAGAAAACAAGTTTTTATTTTCAGTCTGCCTCTGAACTGATACTCACACAAAGAACATGCAGGAGCATGGCTCCCTGTCTCCTCTGAGCCAGAGTAAAGATATCTTCTGGGAATTCATGTATAGCTGGAAAAAGATGGAGAATACGGATATGAATATAACTAGACTAATGGCGTCTGAAAAAGAGGCGAATCACAAAAAAATTGCAGAATTGTCGTTCATGAGATGTCATGAGTGAAACCGGCCATAATAACCGTCTAGACAAAAACAATATAAACTGTTTGTAGTTTTATTCTGAGCAAGAGTTTTCCATTTAGCGTGGTTGCAGTTTTTCTGACCAGATTACGGTTTTTCTAAAATAACACAGCAGCAAACCCACAGGCTCTGTTTTCTTCAGAAAAAAAGCCGCCTCATGTGGTTCTTGTAAAAGGCCAGAGAAAAAAAATTCTAATGTTTTACAATTTGATTTGGTTCACTGAAAGCGTCCACTCATTGTCTCTATAATACCGGGAAAGAACCCACGCAGAGAGAACATCTGTGAGATCTGAATCCTGCAAGAAAATCTTTTTTGAGGGAAGCAAAAACAATCATCCAAGAAGCTTTATGCCAAATGATTTTTTTTTTTTTTAATTTAGTAGTCCATCACTAAAGGTAAGGGGTTGGCAGCATCTAAGCATAGAAACCATTGCAAAAGGGAGTTTAATCCTGAGGTTATGATTTCTTTTGGACACTGTCTTCACACAGTAAACTTCATCATCAATAACGAAACACTGCAGCCTGTTCATTTCAATAAATCTAAAAGACAGGTAACTTAAGGAAAGGACAACACTCATTAAATAGGAAGAAATCTCCAGCAGAACCTGCCCTGCATGAGCAGCCATCTGCTGCGACCGACTGGAAGAAAACAGAAAACAGAGCAAAGCCTGGTAGTTTCATGACTACCCAGTGGTCCACACAGCACACAAACATCAGTAATTATCAAGAGTCTGTAAACATAACCCCCATTTTTGATTATAGTCCTCTTGGGGCACCTCCGTCTGCAGAGCTACCTACATAGTGCAAAGTTTGCTTTTACCTAGGGCTGGCTATGGTGAATGTACTTTCTTTCTAAATTCCTTTGAGAAGTTAGAAAGAAATCCAAACTCTGAATAGTTTGGATTTTTTTCTTCACTTGTCAAAACACTGCAAAATGAAGAAACTAAAAATGACTCTCAAATAAATTAGATCATTTTTGTGCATTTGCTGCTGAATAAACCAAAGAGCCAACCAGCTCCAGTGACAGACAGGCTTGCTACAATCAGCAGATCATTAGGACGGCATAGGCACTTTGAACTACAACAGAGAAGCACGCAACATCCGACCACAAATTCAGCATTCAGTTTCCTAGCAACTGCGTCCCTCAAAGGCCTGACCGTGTTCAAACATCTAGATGTGCAGAGTTGGAGGAAATGAAGAATGAACCGGGAGGCACATCAAGCAGACATGAATGAAACACATTAATAGAGATGAGACGCCACACCTTCACTCAATTAACAAAACAAATGCACGTCAACAGCAGTAAATTCTCTGCTTAATTATGGTTGCAAA
The DNA here is from genome assembly GCA_903067095.1 of Girardinus metallicus. NCBI lineage: Eukaryota > Metazoa > Chordata > Actinopteri > Cyprinodontiformes > Poeciliidae > Girardinus > Girardinus metallicus. Next base: position 125,296 of record CAEGAE010049533.1, read on the forward strand.
TGTAAAGTCCAATATGAAATGGGACGGCAGAAGAGACAGGAAAGTCTCACCAGATCTGGAAACACTGCCATTGTGGTTGTCTTCTGGTTGCTGAATGAGTTCTCTTCTAGAGAAGTGCCTGCCAGTCTCCCCAGTTTGGTCCTGAAATCCTAGAAAAAAAAAGCAGATAACAAATGCTCCTGGGATGAAGTTTAAATCAAATTTAATGTCACAAAACTTCTATTCTCATTCGAATGTAATTGGTGCGTTTGAACGAGAAGACACCACATTCTTAGAGCACCTTTCATTTCAGAGAGGTGGAAGACCCAGACAGCTGCGAGCAGACCCGCCGCGCCGACACACAGCCGGGGAAGGAGCAGCGTCTGCCTCGGTCTCCGCGGAGCCTTCATCCCGCCAGCAGCAGCTGCTCTTCCGGCTCTCCGATCAGAACATGCCGCCGCCGCCGCAGCGGGTCCCCTCTTCTTCCGAACCGGATCTAACTGGCCTGTTGCTCTCCGGTTCCGATTCCTCAGCGTGTCCGTGTCGGAGCTCCATCAGAGTGACAGGAGGCGAAGCGGCCCGTCATCAGCATCCAGCGGCGGCCGAGTTAGGATGAGGCGAACACGAGCAACTGATGAATCACCAGCAAGCGTCTATTTATAAACATCCGCCGACTCGGATCGTCTCAGCATCCGCTCTGCTCCAAATGGGATCCAGTTTGTGATCCTCCCCACAAACTGGGGAGGGGGGATCTCCTTCAGCTCAGCTGGGTGGGTCAGCCATGAGGGGAAAAGCTCTTAATGCACCAATCAGCATGGATGAAGTGTGATTATTATCATAAATGACGACTAGTATCACTGTACACTAAGCCATGAAAATATTAATGAACAACTAATAATCAATTCAGAAAGTGAAACTCATATGAAGATTCACTAAACACGGTGTTGTAGTTCAAGCACTCATTCATAATTATGGTTTACAGTTAAAATAAATCTCCCAATTCAGTTCCTCAGAAAATTAGAGCCCTCACCTAAGATGAATTAAGAAAAACATATTTTCATGTACAGTACACCCAGGGCTCCTTTTGAATGAATTACTGCATCAGTGGGGCGTGGCATGGAGGCAACCAGCCTGTGGCTCTGCTGAGGTGTCATGACTGCTTGGTTGGGTCTGCTTTCTCTTCACTGATTCTCAGCAGTCATTAAAATCAGGTACACGTACTTTTGAATTTGAACCATTGATCAACACTAATCGATCTGCTCCAGCCTTCTGCTTTATAATCCTCTCAGACCGGAATTCATCCCTGCTGCTTGTTTCCTACCTCACTTTTTCCTTCTACACAACTTTCCATTGATATTCTTGGATATATCACTCTGCGAACAACCTTGTAGGCCGTAGCATAACCAGCTTAACAAGACACTCAAACTGAAGTGGCCATTTTGCAACTTTACTTTTGTGTAAATATAGCATACATGTACACAGGTTCTTCAAGTTAAATTCCTGCAGTTTACCAAACTACAAACAACCCGAGCTCAAACTTGAAACAGGTTGAGGATAGATCAAATGGGAGGTAAGGCCTCATACTGGACGCTGACGTAGGGCGGCAACATTATCAAACTGTTGCTGAAAAAGTTGCCAGCGTTTCGAACCCAGCATCCACAAAATATAAAGACCAAAACACACACGCTGAAGATACACAGCATGATCAGCTTCCGGATGGTGGCCCTCAAGATAACAGCACAGCTGCTCCCACTATCAGGAGGGAGATAAAGACACAAAACAGTTACATACAAGAATTAAACACCTGAGAAAAGTTGGATACATATTGATTATATTTGCAAACTAGCGTACCGTTTGGGCTGGAGGTCAGTTGCAAGAGGGGGAGGTTCCAGCTGCTCCTTCTCACCAGCCTTTACCTGCAGATACAATACAACACAAGGCTCATTTCTTCTACTTCATTCACACAGGACTTTCTGAAAACCAGAAAGTCCTGAATGTGGCGCACTCTTGCGGCTACTGCAGGTAATACAGAAAACGAAATCACAGTTGATGAAGCATACTCTGTAAATTACATGAAGTATTTTCAGTCTGGGGAATGTAATAAGTCATTATTATTCATCAAATATTGGTTGCATAATTATTAGTCAAGACTCGTTTTACTACATTCATAACAAAACTTTTGAGTATTTTACGTTGTTGTCCAGATCGGATGCCACAGAGGTTGGGCCCATGGTGTCTTTCGTGCAGAAATTCATTCCAGCAGATGAGAAGAGCTGCTGGATTTCCTCTGCTATGGACAGGTGAGGACTGGGCTGTCCCTCCTCCTCTCTCATCGCCTCAGTCACAGCAGCACTGACAACAAACAGCAGCACGTCTCAGAAAGAGGAACCTGCCCTGAACAAATCCTGTGATTGTTAAGGATCTGAGTGGCGGGGTTACAATGAAGCCTCGTCTCGTCTCTCCTCCAGCTGGTGGATCAGCTCCTGCTTCGTCAGCCGGAGGTCCTGCAGCACAGAAACAGCCAACAACCGGACTGTGAACAAGGGTGATTTATGCTCAGCTTTTCTCAGAGTGTGAACACCCTGTGTGAAGCCAAACTGCTTTCATCTAGAACAGTAATGGTTGTAAACATAATTGCCTTTATGACTTCTGAATATTCCTCCACGTTTTCCTCCAGGTGCTTTAACTGCAAGTTTTTCTGTCCAACAAACACATAGTTAAAAATCCATATTAAGTGATGAATAACAGAGAACTGCAAACATTAATATGGGTGATTTCTATTTCAATGAATATCCTGACTCTGGTTTCTGTGCTCCTACCTGATGAATCAGCTCGTCCCTTCGCTGCAGCTCTAGTTGAACCTCCTCCACTCCAATCTGACAGACAAAGAGTTGAAGTCCATTTGTCCATTTAATAAAATGTGTGAATCTTATGAAATATTTGCAGAAGTAAATGTATGTCTTTGTTGTGATGCAATTCAATAAAGACAGATTGAAGTTTGTAACTTGCATTAAAGGGAGTGAGTAATACATTTCCAAATCACTGTGGCTTAGATTGAAAGTATTTCATTACCTATAACACACACATTACACATTTCAACAAAAATTAATTGGCAAAAAAAAAAAACAAAACTCCTGTTTGAGAAGACTTTGGAAGAAATCAAAACCAAAACACTGATTTCAACATATATAAACTATTTGTTGCGTTACCTCAAGGTTTTCAAATTCAGTCCTGAGCTTGTTTAAAGCGATCTTGTCTTGCTCTTGTTCTTGTTTAAGGATCTTTATCTGAAAAGGATAGAAACGTCTTAAAATGAAAAACTTCAGTTTGCAGAACTTTGAACTGGAGAACTCGAAAGCCAACTTACGCATTTTAAGTTATTTTTTATAGAAATAATGCCCAATTTTTTTTACTTGTAGAAATGCATTACTAAGCACTGCTGATTAATCTAAACAGCAAAAATAATATAGCTACCTTGGTGATTAGCTCCTTATTTTCTTCCTGGACCTTTAATGTTTCCTTCTCCTGCAAAACGACATCATCTATCAGATAAAAGTGATGATGACCAGAGGCGGCTGAATAAAGCAACCAGTCTATACATTTAATCCATATTTACATTTATGCAGGTAGGGAAATAAATCTGATGTTAACGCACCAAATCCTGAATCTTCTGTTCACAGATTTTATTTTCATCAAGGCCATCGGGCAACAGAGGCCCACAAGGTTCAACTTCAACCTGTTGAAGCTCACTGAAGATCCTCTCCAGGCTACAGACACACAGGAACAAAAGAGGAAAATAAGGTTCTTCACCACGGCGACTAAGGAAGTCTTTGGGTCAGCATTTGTGGAGGCTAAACTCTAAAAGATGGGGCAGTGGGAGTCAAAGAAGACAGACGGCATGATGCACCCACTCTTTCACTTGTTTCCTGAGGCTGGCATTCTCTGAGCGCAGCACTGCCATGTCGTCGTCTGCAACATCCAGCCAGTGCCTCATCTCAGTGTTCAGTTCCCTCAGCTGACTCTGGCTGTAATCCAGCTCAGCTATTTTCTCCAGCATATCCATTCGGGATCTTTACAATACAAAATGTTAAAGGTTTGATTGAACATTTAATTAAACCTGTGTGTGTGTGTGTGTGTGTTTGTGTGTGCATAGAGGGTTTTGTTTATTGAGCGCTACACACATATTTTCCTCTGTAACGTCCATCGGGCTGGCCAAGTACTCCCCTGTGCTGCAAAAACACATCAATAAAGTGATGAGAAAGAAATTCTCACAGCATCAGATTTAATATATCTACATTTCTGTTTTTTTTACAGAAAGCAAAAAAAACAAACAAAAAAAAAGCCAAAACTGACATATAGGAAATAAAAGTTAAATTAACAATGGGAAAGTCTTTTATTCCATATAAAATATTACAACTTTATAATGAATAAAGGTTGAGAGTCTCACTTTGAAGGCATCTAGTAAATCTAAGATTTGTATTGTCATATGAACAGGACTTTATTCATAAGGATGTACCAGCCGCACATTTTTTACTCCCCAACTTTCTTCTGACTAATTAGCTGGAGTTTTCCACACTTCAGCTTAAAAGAGCTTCATATAATGCCTCCTAGCTTTACATCACAACCTGTAATTCAATTGGTACACAAAGGTGTTGAACCAGTGGACTCTAGAACAACAGAAATGTTCTGTGGAGTGATGAATCCTCCTCTGGGAATTTGGGTTGGGTGTGGCATTGGCCAGGAGAACGGCTTCTAACTGAGAGCAATGTGAGAAATGAAAACTTAATCATAGAGACTATTAGGGTGTGGGGCTGTTTTTCAGGAATTGGGCCTGGCTCCTTTGTTTCTGTGAAAGGAAACTTTAAAGCTTCCAGCTTAGCAAAAATATTCATTCTCATAACTTTGTGAGAATGAATCCACGCACCAAATGCCCCCTGTCATGTTTGAACATGATGGTTACAAATGGAAAAAAAATTACTTTCCTCCAAAGGATTATCTGAGATTCCTTAGACATAAAGGCTCGGTCATCTGGGACTCAGAGCTGCTGCTGCTGCTTCACATCAAGAGGAACCAATTGAGGGAGCAGAAGTTTAACAAATGAACCTCTCTCCATCTCATTATTATGGTAAATAGAGATAATTAAGGTGTTTCTAGCCGACCTAAAACAAGATAAGTTTGGTCTCGTTTAAGTTCAGACAGTGAGGAAAAAAAGGTGGATGTGGCTCTGGTTTCAACTATTCCCATCAGCAGAAAAGGAAAAAATATCTTTATCACCTGATTAGATCATAAGAGTTCAGGAAACCACCTGCGGATGTTTGTTAAAAACTTAAATGAGAAAGAAAACTGTGATTTATAATGTTAATGAACTTTATTGGGTATTTCAAAAACCCTTTTTTTTATTTCCAAATTAAAAAAACCAAACACTTATAACCTTTATAACACATGGTTTAATAAAAAATAAACTAAACCCCGCATTTATTACAGTATCGTAGATAAGTTGTTGTATTTAAGCTAACTTTAAAAACGTTAACTACGGGTAATCTAACTAACGGATGTTAAAATTGTCAAACAATAAGCTAAAATGTAAAGGTTTTCGTCCAGCTTTGAGATAAATATTTCAACATCCTTCATCTAAACTCCGTGGCAAAGCTAAAGCGAGGGAAACTGATGTTTTATACAGTTCACAGCCATTATTCACGGGTCAGTAATGGAGTCGGAACCGTTAGCAACAGTTGAGACGGTGACCTGAAGCCGACAAACGGTTCTGTTAGCTTCAGATGCGCAAATTTTAAATTTCTCTGTGAATTCACGTCTGTACCCGACTCTAGTTCACAATGTCCCACCACTTTAAGAGTTAACAGTTAAATAAATAACAACAATTGGGGGGGGGAGGGGGGGAAATCTTACCAACAAGAACCTAGAAGCAACAGGTGTGGCAGTTGTCAAGAACTTCTCCAATGGCGGCCGTTGAAAGTCGGACTTCTTCCGTTCTGCACACCGATACTCAATAAGCTCAACTTAGATCTAATGTTTACTGTAGTAAAGTGTACAGGGACCCTGCGGGAATATACATTTGTTATTTTTAGCGACTTTGTGCTGGATTTTTGATTTTGTTTTATTCCCTCGATTCCCTCAAAAGTTCTCTAAAGGTTAGAAAACCAGTAGCCTTTGGGACGTTCCCTAAATGTTCTTTATAGGTTGTTGTAAAAGCTTTAAGGGACATTACCTGAGTAAGTCAGTGCTTAAGTTGAAACTGACTTTTAGAGAGCACTCTTTAAAGATTCCCTGAAAGTTATACTGTAAAAGTTGAAGACATTTAGTCAAGTTTTAGAGAAAATACCCCAATGGTTCCTAGAAAATTGTTTAAACTTGCCTTCTCAGATCAAGTAAGGCCATTCCTGAAAGGTTCTCTGAAGGGCAGAAAATCAATAACCTTTAAAGGATGTTCCTTAAGCATTATTTGACAGATAACTATGGTCTTCTTGTCTAAAACCTTCCTTAAAGAAAACTGTTGTACCTGTAAGGGACATTCCCTGAAGGAACCTGTACGGTTAGTATTCAGGTTTAAGAATAATTTCTTAGGAGTAACAAGTATATAATTGATTTTTATAGTTTTAATCAAACATTTGAGAAACTTTGAAGCAGAAGTAGGAGAAAACACCTTTCTGAACATTTTTAAAGTAAACATTACAACACAACACATTTGCAGATATAAAATAATAAAAACAGCAAAGCATCTCAAGTCAAAGAGTTCGATGACGGACATCTAAACAACAAAACCCAACAGAAAAAACAGCTATCTTTTTCAAAACAATTAAAATTAAGACAAATAAAACTGAAAAATTTTTGCTAGATTCACCAACATTTAAGAACCTGTCAAACCAATGGCTTTTGAGTTGATTCACTTTAAGGCAAGGAGAGTTTGAATTACAAAATACAGGCGAGGTAATGAAAGTAAAGCTGGCATCAAGTGCAGTAAGACATGTTAGAATGGTCCAAAGGCAATTCTACATACTGGACTGAAACAGGGCACCATTAGGAGATAACATACTGAAATTATCAGCCTCAACAATACCTTAAAAAATAAACCATAAAGAGACTGACTGGTACAAATATTAAGATAGGAACTGTCGTCCTGCAAAGGAAGGATGTTATAAAAATCAGTTTGCTGTTGCAGAAGGGAATGGTACAATGACACAATGTAGCTCAAGTCCCTGACGGCCAGAAACACTAACAAATTAGAAACTATGAAACGCCATTGTAATAAAATAATTTTAAATACTGGATTTGTTAGATGACTTTACATGACATCAATCTGTATACGAAAACACGAGACTTACACTATGTACTGAGATAGTACATAGTAAATGTGAAAGTTAGGGATGCACCACTAGTATTTCTGACCGAACTTTAACCTACCCATAACAATTTTAGCCAATTCTGACTTCTCTTTAAGAGCTATAATGAAAATGTTTCTTATACCCTTCTTACAGTGACTTGTCATTCATTTCCTTTTATTTTAACATCAGAGTTGATGTCTGATTGTGTGAGGAGTTCTTGTAAAGCTGGGTTTTTACTATTATTTTAAGGGTCGGCTACACAAAACTCCATCGTTTCAATCTCTGTGGTTTTGGCAAAATGTACATGATATGAATTAGATTGTGTATATTTTAGTTTACACAAGTAATTGAACAGAAACCAAGTCAGGGCAAAGTGAGACAAATGTTAAATAACCCACAAAAGGCTCCATTTTTTTTTTTTGTGGTTGCTAGCACAGACAAAGAGCGTCGGCAAGTGTGACGTGGGTTTCAATCATAATTTATATTTTAAATATCTCCTGATAACCTATCTGAATGTTTTTGCCACCAAGAAATATGCTTAAATATGAAAGAGGGCACAAAAAGAGCAGAAAACAATTATTAATGTGGACAGGATCTTAAAACCAAGACAAAGTGATTACAAAGTTGACATTTAAAACCATCTTTAGCATCATATATTAGCGATTAGCACAGTATTAGTGACTGTACACATCTGTCTCTGTGTGTATTCCCTAAAGAATGCAAAACCTTATCTTAACTAAGATTTCCAAAACGCAGAAAAAATTCCTAAATCCAGCAGGTTCCCTAACAAACAGAGGCTGAAAAAAGCCTGTTTGTAAAAGCTAAAAAAAACAACAAAAAAATCAAAATGCACAATTGCTCAGCCTTCTTGTTATGAGGTGAAGGAATTGCTTTCTCTCTTACAGCCTAAGTAAACACCACCAAAGTTTTAACATCACAGAAAATAGTTTCCTTCGAATTAACTTCATACATGTTGTTGTTGTTTCCCTCTGCTTTAACATTAAACACCTTGATGTTATTAAAAATAACTTAGAGCCTTTTCCAGACTGAAGAGTAGTCTGTTTAGTGCAGCTTGTGTTTACACATCACAAAAAAGATGAAAATGTTGAGTTTATGATCATTTTTAAGGATGGCCAAGCTAAAACTTCACCTGAATCTGACTGTGTATCTTCAGTATAGATATTTTTGTTCAGCTTGAAACAGCCTCCACTAAAAGCCTGTGATATACTCAGCAGCAGCTTAGAAGTGGATGAAGAATATCCTGGAGTTTAATCAGGAAAAGTGCAAAACAAATCTGAGTGAAACTGATGTAGGCAGCTTAGGTCTTTAGAAAAAAGTCCACTTAAAAGTTTAACTATGTTACCACATTTGTGAGTTGCAAAGGCCTTTTAAGAAAGATTTAATATTCTATATTTACTTTTAATCATTGATACAGTACATTCTTACTTCACTGCTGTTTTAAATTATATGTTCAGTGCTCAGTGTTTTACAGAATTGAGTAAGTATCTGAAGTTAGCCTTAACCGGCGCAGATACCATCTTCAGGTCGACTTCTGATTTCCCTTCTCAGCGCAATGAATAGGCCGATGATTAATTTCAAACGATAAGACCACCACCAAGCATCTAAGCAGCATCCCATCCAAAGCTACCTCCTCTTAAACCGAGGTGATGTTCCAGCTGTTGCTCCTCTCAGCATAAACCATCACCACCAAAGACTCAGACTCTGTCCAGACTTCTGGATGTTACTGGCAGGGTTCCAGCGATCCTGTGACCTGGAAGTTTATCCCGTCTCCAACGAGCGGTGATGGGATAAGCGGGGAGAGCCAGCAGATGTACCAGCGAAGGCCCAGCACATGCCGCAGGTTGTTAACGGGACCCAGGTTGTAGGGACGGCGAGAGGAGTACCACTCCCTGGTGGTCTGCCCTCGAAACAGCAAGAACAGGTGGAAGAAGAAGAAGGCGGAGACGAGCAGGAAACCCACAACGCAGGTGTCGGCGATGAAGGCAAAGGTGAAAGCCCGCGCTGAAACCTGGCCTGAAAAACAAAGGAAGATATTAGCTTGTATAATTTCAGGTAATTATAAGAATGTCTGAACCAAAATGTCTGTTTTTACAAATTGTTTCCCCTCAGCTTTTAATTAATTAAAAAGAACTATAAATGTAACATTTCGAAGCGAATCCAACTTCGAGCCAATATTAAAAGCTACAAAGAATACAAACGAAAGCTACAAGGCAGCCGGTGTAGAAGACCTGAAACAAGCATGATCCAGGGTACGAGCAGCAGCAGGATGCTGTGCAGAGTCACGCCCTCCTTTAGAATGACGATGAAGACCTCGGCGTTCATCACCATGGCGTAGAGGAGACCCAACCACATGAACAACAAGCAGCACAGGAAGTAGCGGTAGTTGCGGAAGCCGACACATTGGCCGAAGAAGACGCAGTGGTGATCCCGCCGCAGAACGCACACCTTGCAGTCATAGCAGTGGGAGCAGCGAGGAGGCGTGTGCGTCTCGCACGTGTAACAGTACCTGCGTAACAAAAGAAAACAAAATATTATTTAATGCTGAAGACGTCTCAGATAGTTTTACTTTGCTACAGTATCGCAGAAATACAAACTGGACTTTTAGCCTATCATGAAATTTCAGCTGATACTTTTCCATTGACAAATTATTAATTTTAAGACAGTAGTTAAGCGTTTACTAACTGTAAATTAGAAGCACTAAAATATACATAATATCAACATTGTGCTGAAAATTTTTATAAAACCAGGAGAATTATGTTATTATTGCACATGAAAGCTATAATGGAAAAAGCTCAACATTTTGCTTAATTGTAAAATCTCAAAACAACCATTTTAGTTAGGATTCCTGCAGGACAGGAGCATAACAACACTAAAAATTCAGTTTCCACACGTGGAAAGCTTTCAGAGTCACACCCCGAAAGAACCGCAGCTGTAACTGCAATTTGTTCTGTAAAGACTTTGTTCTGAACTAGTATCCTTATCCTTTGTATTGATTTGTCACATAAAATCCCACCAAAATACAATGAAGTGATGTGGAGAAGATGTTAATACTTTTGCAAGGCACTATATTACTGCACTGACATTTTAAAATTCTATATGTTTAGGAAATTTTAGCATTCCACTCAGACACTTCAACAGGTTTTACAGAAAGACCTACATTCCTAACTACAGTCTATTGAAGACAATAAAATGATTGCCATCCACTCTGCCAAAGTTATCTTCTCAAGGATGACAAGCTAAGACGGGATCACTGTGTAAACAAAAAATCTTGTACCCAACAAACTGGCATTGATGTGACCTTTTGGATAATGACACATGATCAAAACATAAAAGAACATTATCTTCATTCATTTGGTTGCTGTTTAATTTAGAACGATCCATGATGAAATTAACTTAATTTTGAGCCACAGAGAGTTGAAATTGAGGCGATAGTAAAAAGGCGTGTGTATTTATTTCCTGGTGGGTTCCTAACCTCTTCCTTACCTCCAGCCCTGGCCCAGTCCATTTCCTCCCAGAAACACCCCCTTGATGCTGGGGCTGACTTTCAAGAAGAGAAAAGCGTTCCAGCAGATGTTTCCCAGCATGAAGTACTGGCCCAGCAGGTGCAGCGCCTTCCACCAGGAGGACCACGCCGTCTTCTGCTGCTCCGCCTCCAGCGGAGCCTCCACCAGCACCAGGTAGCTCACCTCCCCGGTGATGGAGAACACCAGGAAGGTGTTGAGGAACACAGGGAGCTGTTCGCAAAGCTTCCCGACCTTGTAGAATAATCTGCTGCCCAAACCTGTCATGTTTGAAGTAACACTAAAACCGCGACGCGGTCAGCGTATTGAAGGAGCGATTTTACAGACGCACAGTGGGTGGTTAGCTAGTGGCTAGTCAAATAATACTCTTCTCTCTTTGCTACGCGACTCTCAGTTAATTATATTGCGTCACACACCTTCCGGAAACATTATTCTGGCCTAAAATACTAAATCACGTTAATCTTTGTTTGAAAATAAATCAAATATTACTCTTTAGATAAGGAACTGTTCTGATGAATTTATCTCAAATCACGTCCGAGATGTAGTGCTACATGATAATACTACCGGAAGGGGACAACACACTACAGTTCCGCGTGTTAAAATTGCCTCCGCCTTTTTCAAACATTCATATCACATACAGAATATTTACCTTTTTTCTGCACCTATTTTACATTAGCTTAAAACCCAAATAATATCCAAATATTTAAACTAATCTATTACATGTTTCCCTTCAAGTGTATATTCATCACAATTAGCTTTATTAATCATTCCCTGTATTACTACTACTACTAGTATTATTATTAATAGTAACAACAGTAGTAATGTTAATAGGATCAGCAGTAATAGTATTCTTAATTTAAACAACAGTAATTATTATTAACAATGACAACAACAAATACTATTATTATTATTATTATTATTATTATTATTATTATTATTATTATTATCGCTGTATAATTATTAGGAGTAATAGTATGAAAAAGACATAAAACAGATGTGCCCATTTCTACCCATTTTAGATGCTGAAATTTTGTAGTTTTACATACAAATTTATTATATTGTTAGTTGACTTTAACTAGAGCATTAATTAGAAATGTGAGGATTTCAGATGTCAGTAAAGACATTTTTGTGAATGATTCCATAAAATCACCCTTTAAGACTGATTTTTAAAACAATCATTGTGCATTCAAAATAGTGCTTTGGAAAGGTTATGGGTGCAGTGTATGTGGATAGGCAGCATGGTTATGGTCCCTCCCCCTCAGAGCATCGCTCTTAATCCCTGATAATCTGTTCATCTAAGGAGCTCAGCCAGTCATGGCTGCACCAGGGGAGAATTTGCTTTCAGTTGAGCATCTGACCAGCATGGATCAAAATACTTTAACCAAACAAAGAGAGCTCTTTATAAAGAAAAGGTAAGGTACTCAAAAACACGCCTGGCAGGCTTGACACACTTGGTGTTTATGCTGTCTGTAACTTTGTCTTAAAGCTTCATAAAAAATGATGCTCTTGACAGTACATTTTTGTTTTACAGCAACCTATTAATGTTACAGCAGTCTGGATGAATGTACAGTGCTGGTTAGAAGTTTACATACATGATGGATGTGAATGATGCTAGTTTATACAGAGGTAATCAGTTTTAAATCCTCATCGTGATTCTTCCAAAGATTCTTTTGGTCAAAAAAAAATCTTCGTCTCCTCTGACTATAAAACTTTTCCGCAGAAAAAATTTGGCTTTTTCACAAAGGCAGCATGCAGAAGATGAATTTTCCCTATAGTTTAATCCAGTGCAAACACGACATGGCATGGGATGCAGATGCAGAATGCTCCCCGCTGCATCCCACCACAATATTTAAGGTTTCCCTCTCTATCTCCTGTAGCAGAGGGATGCAACTTCAACAGCGTCTGCAAGAGCTGAAGGAGAGAGAGTGCAGAGCCCAGCAGCACAACAGGCAGCTTCTCCTGCAGTTTGAGAAAGCCCAGGAGACTCTGAAGGAGATGCTGGCCCGCAACGCTGCCATGAAAACTATACGGGTTACAGGATGCACACAGCCAGCACACAAACACAATAACCTGCACTGTCAGATTCCCAAACAGTTTTTATCTAGCAGAGATCAGAGTGAGACAGAGCAGTTCTGTTGTTGGTGACAGATACAGTGACAGTAAAGGCATTAAATGAAATTAAATTCAGTTACTGGGAGATGTTTTAAAGTAACTCAGGATTGAAAGTTTGTCTTAGATTTCAACAGTTATTTAAATGTACTCTTTAACATTTTCAGATGGAGTACGAGCGGTACCTGGAGGAAAACCTCCACCGCTGGCAGCAGCAGCTTCAGGAGAAAACTGAGGCCTCTCACAAGAAGGTACAACCACAGCTTTACCAGACTCACTGGCTCACCTGACTGCCTTAAAAAATATTTAATACTGTTAAACTTTTTCCCATTTTGTCACAACTAAGAAAACATGAAAAATATTTTTGTGATTCTACATTACAGACCAACACAAAAGTGTGGTGTGCATTTACATTGGTGGTAGTATTGCATATGTGGTAGACAGAGCCCCTAAAAAACCTGCAGTAAACAATTGTTTTGCAAAGTATGAACTAATAAGAGCTTAAACCAAATGTGCTCCACATTTTTTTCAAATTTGAAGCAAAATTGTTCTTCCACTTCTCAAGTATGCATTGCTTTCTTCATATACAATGCAATAACAAATAAAGAAAGCCTCTTGATATCACTATATTTTCTCCATAAGCCCTCCTTTAAAGAAAAAAAAAGTGCTTCTACAAAAAACTTATACAAATAAAAAAAATGAATTTTCTATTTATTGCTCATCGTATTAGTTATTTACTTCCTCAACAGAGAATGGAAGATTGTTTGAAGTCTTATCTACAACACAGTAAAGATCAAGTCTCAACAGCAACAGTTGAAAAGACTCTGATTTCACAAGGTCTGTTTTCTTCTTTTGCCATTTGAAGATATGAAGTTGCAAACAGTTTTTCTTGCTAAAGAAACTGAAAACTTGGAGCTTCTTCCACCAAGTTTCTCTTTATACACAGATCCTTCCATAAAGGCTCCAAAAGATCAGAACTTTCCCACCGAAGGAAGTTCTGATTATAGCCGACATCGTTCCTCCTGTTATCCCCATCAGGAGTCCTCCTGGTTAACCCAAGCAGGCATGCATCCAGGTTTCCTCCAAGCACCTCTTCAACATCAGAGTCCCTCACCTTTCCCTCCACCCAATTTCCCATATCCTCACTCACTCCTGCTGCAACCCCTCACCGCCCCATTCGATCACCATCAGCTGTGGGTCAGGTCTGAAGCTGTAGGCTGCGCTCCTGAACGCCACAGTCGCCCCTGCTCTGATGGGATCGCTGTGGGATCTGCAGGTCAGCTCCACAGAGAGGAACCGCCAGCGTCGAGTGCTTCTCAAATTGTACAGCGAGAAAATGAGACGAGCGCAGCAAATTCAAAGAGGGTGAGAGGTGGTGGAGGCAGAAGGTGTTTGTCCTCTGAGCTCGACATTAAACCAGGTGAAAAACAGGAGGAAACAAACTCAGTACGTAAGTAAAGTGCTCACACGTTTGCCTGATTGATCATTTCTTTACATCCTGCAGTCCGTCTCTCTAGCGGACATGTGGAAAGCAGTGAGAGCGGCAGAGATTCCAGCTGGACCAGCAGAGAAAAGAAGAAAAGAGAGAAGAAAGGAAGAACAGAGGCTTCGTCCTCAGAGTCAGAAAGATCTGGTTCTCAGAGGTAACAAATAATGATTATGTTCACTCCATGATACATCAACCTCACCAACAATACATGCCTCCATGATCTACGACCAAAATGACACACAGCTGCGTGCAAATATTTTAAACAATTCTTCATTTCTGAACGATATGTCTGAAGAAACGTATCATGATATATAAACGTTTCATATCAGTCGATATTGATAATTATTGAATAGGTTTTTGTTTTAAATATCTGAAATACTGACAAACTGATGACTTCAACTTTCCTGTTTTATCTAGTTTTCACTCCACCCACTGTTTTTTTTTTTTTAAGCAGTTATGAAAAACAGAGGTGAAACCTGAAACAACATAATTTACATAACAAATCTTTAAAATAAGCTAAAAAACACAAAACTAATCAGTTGGTTTTATTTTACCTGACTGAGGCTGGAAGACAGTTATTGTAACTGTGTTATCTTGTAGTTTAAGGATTTCTTACCGGAAAATTTAATTTAGCTGTTTCGAAAAATAAACTGTTGCTGTTCTCACATAGGGTTAGCTCTCAAATCTCCGTTTTTCAACCATCTCTTATCAGGTCATCCAGTGCTTCCAGTGAGGTCGTCGCTGCCTCCTGCGCCGTCGCCCTGGACTCAGAAACAAACTGCTCCTCTGAAGAAGGAGGCCCAGCAAGCAGGAGATCAGAGCGAGGCAGGGGGGTCAACACCGGGTCACCGCCATCCGAGAAGGAGGAAGAGGAGCTTAGCAGGAGTGAGGAAGAGGAGCAGACTGATAGCTTGAGTGAAAAAACGAGGAGTCCAGCACAAGACAATAAATCAGGGAGCTGTAGAGATGATGATAAAGCAAAAAGTGAAAATAGAGATCATGAGGAAGTTTACATCTCCGAACAAAGCGTCACAGAAGGAAAGGATGAAGAAGAAGGAAAGAAAAACCAAGGATGTGGAGATGAAGAGAAAGAGAAGGAGGTGAAAAGTCAAGACGGCGGTGATGTTGAGGAAGATGATGAGGAGAGCAACAATGAGGTTCCTCCAAAAAGGAATCAAAAGGAGGATAAGGATGTGGAGGAAGACGAAGAGCAGTCAGAAAAACTGGAGAATGAAGACACAGACGACGGGGAGAAGGACTCTGATTCCTCACAGGACGAAGATGAGGAGGAGAGAGAAGGTAGTGAGAGGATAGAAGAGGAGGAGGAGTCAAACGAAGAAGAAGACCAACTCAGGAGTGAAGAAGCAGGAGACTCTGAGGACAGCATCATCTGTCCGCAGGAAAACAGGTACGGCCATGAAACCATGAAACCTTCATTTCATTCGGCACAAACTAAACAACATGCAGCCATTTTGCTTCAGGTCCAAACAGATGAAGAACATTCCAGAGGAAGCAGCTGAAGATGAGGAAGAGGAGAGCGACACTCGGTCCTCAAACAATAAGTCAAAAGAGCCAAGTGATGAAGAAGATATTGAGAATCTTTTGGCGCCTCAAGAGCCAATAAACAAAAAGTGAGTAAATCTGTCATAAAACACATCATGGGATATAATTTAATCGCTTCTGTTTCACTTTTCAGACAAAATGCTGTGAAAACCGAGGAGAAGCCCAAAGGTACCTTCAGGAACATCAGGAAATAAATATATTTTGCAGGTAATTGAAGACATTCATCATTGAAATTTATATTGTATATATTTTTCAGCGACATGTCTCAACTTGGACATCTTCCGAGTGACGGAGGACAGAGTGAAGACGGACCATAAAAGTGACTCGGACGAGTTTGATCACTTTTATGACTAAATGTGACATGGTGGACACCATGAAATTCCACCAAATAGCAACTATGCAGTAGAGAAAGAGAGGAAAGCACCAGATCTCTGACGACCTCACCAGGTCGGACAACACCTATGGGGTCACTGCATCACTACGGCGCGGCATGCGGGTGTTAAGGAAGCCCAGGTTGATTTATCAGCAGCTTCCACCGTTTAGGTCGTGAAGTCTCTGCCTCTCTTTGTTTTCCAAACGTGACGGCAGTCTGGCCTGTTTGGTGGCTCCTGACGCTCTGCATTCAGCCACAGTCCGCAGTTTGTGAATCTTTGGTGATTCCTTTTGCATTTCGACCTTTTTCCTTCCACCCAACCTTCCATCGTTTTTTCCTTCTTGAACTGCATAAATACTTTTAAACTTAAATATACTACTTTGAGAGGCACTTGCATCTTTCACATTATTTTCTTCTTCGTCGTATGCTCCATTTTATTCTTAATACTTTTAATGTCTGCATGCTGAAACCACTCAGCAAAAACTCATCGTGCACACATCTCACCAGTAAAGCCAATTTTGATGGATAGATAAAAAAAAAAAAATTTCATGGCAATGTTTGTAAAATGCTGATTTATTTGAAATATGCTTTTCATTAAAGTAGAACTTAATTAGCATTGGGGCTGTTGTAAAACAATATTTTAGTAATCGAGTCTGTCGTACTCCCAGCATCGCACAATTTGGCAATGCTCATCTGTCCCGAAAAACGCCACAATATTTTATGCCATGCTGCTACCATGTAGCAACAACTCATAGGAAGTGACGGCGCTGAGTTGTCACTTCCGCCACAAATATGTATTATTACCACAATTAACACCCGGGCGGAACACAATTTAACGAGGCTTCGAGGCAAATAAATTTTCCTCGAGAAATTTTAATAATCAAGGTACTCGAGTCATTCGAGGAATCGTTGCAGCCCTAATTGGAATAAATTAATTCCAACCGCCAACAGAAAACAATAAAAAAACAAAATCATAAGTGATCCAAAGAACAGTTTTGTTAAATCAGCACCCGGGGCAGAGGTGATTGTTGAGGTAAAGCTTGAAAGAAACATTCAGGACAGAACAAAAACTGTACAAATGAATTTAATAATTTATTTCTGCTGCGTTTCTGAAAACAGCCTTTTAGACATTATTGGAATATAAAAGTAGACCATTAGGATTTCACCAGGAAACAAATGCTTTTAAAATCCGAGTAAGAAAGACAGAAAACTTGTAGATAACTCAGCTCATTTTACATGTTCGTAACAATATGAATCTTTAATATATCATATTTTAACAACCTGAGCGGTTAAACATGGGCTCTCTCGCTTGCCGTCTTTGGGTGCGACGCTGCGTTGGATGAGCAGCCTGCCGTACGTTCCTCCTACCTGGCCTTTGGTGAGCCGTCCAGGATTCACGCACACACAACCCGCCACATCCTGATGATGCGAGGAGGAAAGGGGAGTTAAAATATTAAAAACACGGTCAAGCGGACATTTGGTCCAGTTTTCGAAACGATTCTGAAACGTTTCTACCTTCACAAAGTAACGCAGCTCAGAGGGAACAACGAGAATATCTGGTGTGACCAACATCTGACCGTGAATCTGGAACTTCTCGTAATCCATGTTCACCTCCTCGGCGGGTGGGTACAGGGGGTAGTAACTTCAGGAAAAGACAGACATTAGTGCTTCTCAACGTGATAAAAGGAAAAGTAAAAAGGAAGGCTTGGATGACATGTACCTCCTCTGAGTCAGCATGTGGTTTAGGATGCGGGAGAATCGGTCCGAACTAGTGCCGCTGCAACACCACATAGCTACAGCTTTTAAACTGAGGTGACAGGAAATTAGAGAAAGATTTCTGTCATCTGTGAATGTTTCCTCACCAGCTGATCTCTTCTGCTCCCATGTGGAATAGGATGTCAGAAGACGTCAGGCCAAAAGTCACTCCGTCGATCAGCAGGGTGCAGGGGTCAGGAAGCAGGGTGACCCACTGCACAAATGCATTAAACATCAGAGAACCATCAGAAAGAGAGCTGAGAGGAGAGTCTCAGTTCACCTGTTTGTATAAACTGATTCCTTTTAGATGATTCGGTTAGAAAAACACTACATAATTCATCTCAGGTGGAATATTTATAACCACCAATCCCTCCAGGATGTTGTGTTTTTGTGATTACTGCAGCCTAAAATGACTGACTTTGTGGCGCCTTTTTCCAAAAGGTGGAGGAAAAGTGGTGAATTTTTTAAAACTTTATTTTTATCATAACATGGTCTTACAGAAAAGTCAAGCATCTTCTTGAAATTTGCCCTGTAATACAAATAAAATCAAGCCCTGAGGAATTATCAGCGTGCAAAAGAAAATTTCCACATTTGTCATTCAAGTTAACATGAACTGCTGAGTACACAGTAGAAGCAAATCCTACACAAATCAACTCAAAAGAACTAAAAACGGTTTTAGCAAAATGTTTACATTTAGAGTCACACATTCTTTCATCTTGCAGGTTTGGTTTTCAAGCAAAACAGGAAGTTAAAATTAGAAGGGGATGGCGGTGATTGGTCAAAAAAAAGAAGGAAATGTAGAAAACGTTAAGGTGATTGGTCAGATTTGGGGAAAAGTTGTGATGTCCTGTGAAAATTTTGCAAACGATGATCACAGCTTTCTGTGATCATTTACACTTGCTGCATGTGCTGAGTCTACCAGGATCAGGCCATCTGTTCTGGTGTGTGTGTGCGTGTGTGTGTGCGTGAGAGCGACCTGGGCCTGGTCCTTGCTGAGGTTCGGCAGGATGAAGGGAGGCTGTGGGTAGATGAATTCGTGGTGGATGTCTCTCTGGGCCGGGACAAACACCAGGTGACAGCCGACACTTCACAGCAGAAAAAATAAGAACATTTCAGATTTGGGCTCAGCACCGAGTTATGCTGAACGTGTTTTTGTTTCAAACGTCCACTGGGGACATAAACAGTGGAGTCGTAACGCACCTTCTGGTTCCATCCACAATGCTGTCGATACAGCGGTAGAAAATTGTCTCAAACGTCTCAGTCACCTTGGCTTTCTGTGAGACAAACAGCTGGATATCAAACTGTGCTGCTCTAAAAACGTCTTACTGGCTTTAAACACGGAGTGAAAATGAATCGTACCTCAATCTGTTCATGTTTGGAATCCACAAAAGGACCAAACTAGAGAAGAGAAGAATAAAAGGACGTCCTGCTCACCAAACATCCAGACTGCATAAAACACACTAAGAAGCTTTTCCTTCACACTGATGAGTCAGCATCTGACAGGCTTACCAGCAGGCAGACATCAGGACGATCCCTGACAATGACATTGATCAGGTCTATCAGAGGTTCAAAGGTCAGGCTGTCAGAGGGCGTGTATGGTCCACAGGCCACAAGAATGTTCAACGGCTCCACCACTGAGCGAGATGAGGAGTAGAGAGGAAAACCGCTTTTTCTCACAGATAAGGAATAAAGAGGAATTTATGAGTTTCTACTGAAAACTAATTACCTTCATTGGTCTCCATTTTTTCACTGGTGGAGTAAAAAGGAAGAGGATCTCCCTAAACACAAAGTTAATGCAGGACGCTCAACAAACGGCTCACAATAATAAACAGAGGAAAGAGCAAAACGAGCGCCTGACCTCACAAAGCTTGGAGACCACAAGCTTTCTTCCTGTTGTGTTCATTCCCTCCATCAGCACCACCTGAGAGAGAGAGAAAGAGAGAGAGAGAGAGAGAGACAGACAGGTGGGACCAGGATTAACGGACAGAGTGGCTTTTATTTTATTTCTGAAGTGGAAACAGCTGATCTGTCTCAGGGTCCAACACTTTCTTTATGCTTCACCAACTCAGAATATCAGCAAACAAAGAGATGCAAAAAAAAAGAAAGAAAGGGTGGCTAGAAGGATAGTCGAGTGAATGGATGAACGACAGGACAAAACAGTTGATTAGATGGATGAATGATGGTTGGATAGATGGACATCCAGACACACAGATAAATGGAGAAAGGGAGTGATGATCAACAAACGGATTTACAGATGGACGGATTAAGGAAAACACATGGATGATGGATGGTTGTTGGACAGACGGACGGACTGATTTCGGACAAAAAGGGTGCACCAGACACATAGACGGATGGAGAAAAACATTTACATATGGATGGATGGACAGAAAAATGAATGGGAATAAACTCCAGGAATATAAGTAGATATTTTTACTCCATTTTGTTTTTCTAAACTTCTCTAGGCTTGTAAAAAACTTAAATAAAATCTAAGATTGTTCCAGCCTGATGGATGCCAGGACATCTGTAGGTAGATGTTCATGAATAATAATAATAATAATAATAATAATAATAATAATAATAATAATAATAATAATAATTGCTGTTTGACTGTCAGAGTTCTCGGTCAGACGGTGGGTTCGCCTCCAGCCCACCTCCTTGGCATGCTCTGTTTCTCTGGGTGGCCATATAACCCGCTGCACACTGACCTCAGCGCAGAGGCAAAGGAGAAACCACCGCTCACTGCATCTGCACTTCAGCTTTAACGGCTGCTTCATGTTCGGCTCACCTGACCAGGAAACAGAGAATACTGTTTGAGCTCAGACAGGTCGACGGGCACCAGCTGGCCGCCGTGCTCTGGTCCCGCCTCCAGTAGAACCGACTGGGCATTCAGTTTGCCGTTACCATCGCAGCAAATCTGACCCAACACGGTTATGCTGTCCTGGAGGAGACGAGCAGAAACAACGAAGCAGATAGTCATCATCATTATCATCACTAATACAAATAAAGGGCTTTGAAGCAGATCATGTTAGGCAGCAACTCATAAACCTCCAGTGAAGGAGTTTAGTCCTTCACAGTTTGAAATGTGTTAAAAAATAGCCTGACAACAGTAGAGTAATATGTGCTTCAAGGAAAAAACAAGTAAATGTCTTCACTAGACATTCGGAATAATTTAACTACTAATTCAGAAGATAAAAGTTGTCCAATAAAGCAATTGTATTATTGTCTGCTTAAATCTGACAATACTTAGGTTATGCAATCAAGCTTACTAATCTTCAGAGGTAATAAATGAAGACAAAAAAAATAAAAATCCCAAATTAATTATTATTACTATTATTTCACATGGATATAAACTTGTGCGTACAATCTGAGACTTGCTGGAATTTCAGGATAATCCTGCATCTGAGACTGATGCGTCCGGCAATGTGCTGAAAACATCAGTTTGTGGTGATGTAAACGGTCAATAAATGACGATTTCTATCTTTGTCTGATGTTTACAGAACAACTTAACTCTGAAAGAATTGAGAGGCTCAGACTGACGTGATATCCGCCTCCTTTTTACAGAGTGAACATATTATTAAAATGCCTCCTAAGAGCATGAAGGAGCGAGACAGGAGATTCACTCAGTGGTCATTTTTAAGGTAAATAAAAAGTACTGCTTCTTGTCACAAAGTTGCTTCACTTCTGGAATTTAGTTCAAGGACCAACTTAAAAATTTTATTAATATAAAAAAGTAAACTATTGATCAATACATCCCATAATAACTGAGTCTAGCAGCTCTGTAAGAAGACAAAGAAATCAGAGGTGGCCTAAATCTTCTACGGAGATATTTGGATTTATTACATCATGCAGACCGTTTCTTATGTCTGAAGTTGTTTTCATTTAAATTTGAGCAGATTTTGTACAATTATTTAGATTTAAAATTTCATCCATCTTAACGTTTTGAACTTCTGTTGCACTTTGTTTGCACCTCACTGTATGAAAATGCTCTGCAGATGAAGTTTTGTTGGTTGATTAAAGAACAATGAAAATCTTTGTTTTAAACCTGAGCAGGCAGTGAGACGGCTGAAAACTCTTCGATGTTGAAGTGAGACCTCAGCTTCTCTCCCATCTCTTCAATCTTCTCTGACAACACTGGAAGACAAAAAAAAGAGAAAACCAGGCATAAAGGGAAAAACGTTGATGGTTGTGTGACTGAACGATACAGACTACAACAAATTAAAATCGATTTATAATTATAAACAATGAAGAGCAAGACTTTTGGAGTGAACCTGGTGTCAAATATAGCATAAAAAGCCAATGGCACAGCACTGAAAAGCAGGTTGATTTTGAATTCGACATTCCCTGACAACTAAATTACATTTATTACACAAATAATGTCCTGTGATTATTTTGATTGGACCTATAAGTGGTTGATCGCTTCAACAGGAGCATGAGAAGAGGATAAGAAAGACTCTGAGAACCACTGATGCATTTTGTGAAAAAATTACATCAGAAAAAAATAAATAAATTAATTAATTTTTGGAACCGCTGTGTACCATTTCGAACATCCCGCAGCCTTTGGAACATGTATTTGTAGCCGCTGCGGAGGGATTCTTCGGGGTGCTCCAGAAGATTCACCTGGAGGCCTGTGCCCGGGTCCTTCCGGCCCGTCCAGCGCGTGCCCTGCACGGCTCCAAACGAAACCACCACCTCCCCCTTACCGCCCCGCTGACTGTACTTCTGCGAAGGCGTCACACTTTGGAAGAAAAGAGAGATACTTGTTGTTAAACAATACTTTCCATATTTAAAAGATTTCTTAGTGACATTACCTCACGGTCTTTCATAAGTAATTAAAAAGAAACAGAGAGTAAAGATGCACTTTGCAAGTCTTTGAAAAAGTATAAATAATAAAATAACATCTCTAAATAAAGTCTAGAGGTGTTGCAGATTAATACCTGGGGGAAAAGTTAGCTGGGGACAGCAGCAGACCTGGACTGGTCAGCAGAGCGGTGGTCCGTTTGGACTGAGGATGCTCTGGAGTGGAGAGCACTCGTTTCTGAGAGCTCTGTACGACATAAGCCAACAGAATTGAGCAAATTCATCTAAATGTTTTATTTTAATCCTGAACTCAGATGAGCAGGACTCAACAGCAAAGCAGTGACAGCTTACCTTCCCGGGAGTGGAGTAAGAGTCCAAGAGATTCTCCTCCTCTTCTTCAGCTTTTATTCTGGGGAAAAAGGTTTGTCAAGGTCTGCAGTCGCACCCAGTTGGTCTCTACAAAAACATTATGAATCACATTTTTTCTTATTGAGAGGTCGCCTTAGAGGATACAGTTCCTCCAACGAATGAATGTCTCTGGTTCGGTTATAACTCTCATCTTTCCAGGAGCTCGATTTGGATTTACTCTTCTTGTTCAAAAACTGAGAAGAAAGATAAATTAAAAGTTGCAGAAACACCATGTTTTACCACAAGATATCGCCAAACACAACCGCGTTCACACATGAAGCTAATCAAGCTATCGCCGTAAGCAACAGTCTTTAATCAGAGGCCCATGGCATCACAGATTGAACTGAATCCAAGGCTTTAAGATAATTTGGTGAATGAAACTGAGTTCAGCTGGCTGGATCTTAGTGTGGAAGCCCTTTTGAGTGGCCAGTGTGAATGGAAAAACTCAATATAAGTTTAGTCCACTAAACATAAATGTTTTGTTACCTCATGCTCAAAGTGCTCCAGGTTGTCCAGGGTGAGCTCTAGTCCACCCTTTGTGGTACTGTAGGCCATCCACTCCAGCAGCATCTGCTGTGTGTTTATCCTGTTGCAGATGCACAGTTCAACCACTGCGGGACAGAAACAATGAAACGGTCCACAAGTTGCATCTCCTTAAAAAAGTATTTAGAACCTTTCAAATTACAAACATAAACCCCAGAACATTTTTTTGTTTGTTTTCATTTTATGTGGCAAACTAATACATAAGTTTGGGGCAAATGCATTTCAGGATTTACAATAATTAATAATTAAATAGTGAGTAATTTAATCTTAGATTAAATCCAGACATTGTTGATGACTGTTGCCACAAGCAGCTGAAAACCAACACTGCACATCACCCTGAACACACCATTCCTATAGAGAAACATGACAATGGCAGAATCATGCTGAGGGACGATTTTATCAGGAGGAACAGGGAAGCTAATATCAGGATCAATATCAAGCCTGCATCTAAAATGTAGAGAAAACAGGGAGGTTTATGGATGTAACGCTGCCAAATGTGAAAAAGTTCAGTAAGTACAGACACGCAATGGATGAATTCCTGTAGATATTAGAGAATTAGCATAAGAGACATAAGCAGGCGCAGAGAACAAATGCGACTTAATAAAGGACTACAGAAGGTAAAACACTCACTCTTGTCGAGGACAGAGTCATCTTCGCAGGTAATCTCGAAGGTTTCCAGCTCTGCCTTTAAGTTGTCCGTGGTTACAAGCGCCATTGTTTCTGTGTTTAATCAAATAAAGCCTGAGTTCTGGCTTCAGTTGATCCAAACGTTGCGACGGTCCGTTAAAGGCTAAATGTTAGCTTTCCGCCCGCTTCGTACCGAAAGCAGCGCCGCGATTAATGTGAAAAAACCCCGATAACCTCCACTATACGCTCCGAATCTATCCGATCAACATAACAAACGAGCCAATTTCATTTTACCGCGAAAAAAAGCCAGTCGGTGTTGGCGGCCGGAAGTTAACTGGCGAACGGGCGAAAGCAGTTCAGCTACGAAAATAAAAGCCCAGTTACCGTTGGTTTAATTTATGACGTTTTTCCACTTCTCCTCACCATAAGACCTCTTTAGACTCTAAGTAGGGATAAAAAAAATAAAAAATAAAAAATAACGCAATGTGTTAAAACAAAGTTTTTTGTTTATGTTGTTAAGGATAAACTACTGGAAAGATTTAAGCAGGCCCTTCAAATTTTACAAAGTAAAATAAAATAAAATAAAATAAAAGAATAAAGTTTGTTTGTTTTAACCTTACACGCGGTGTAATGTGCTTTTTACTTGTACTTATTAAGGGGTTTGAGTAATTTGTGAAAATGCCTGTAGATGGAGCCCTTGTCAAAGAAGAATTTCGGGACAAATAATAAAGTTCTTCTGTTCTACTAATTGAACCCGGTTTAATTTAATTCAAGGACAGCTTCATTAAAAGTTTTAATAATGCAAAAGTATAAACAAACATTAAGCTGACCAAATTTAGACTGATCCAGTTCATTCCAATCAAATCCAATCATCTGTACGCCGATCAAATTCAGTCCTAAAATATTTCTGGTCTATTGAAATTTTTAATTCCAAGTTGTTCTTTCAACTGCTGAAACAAAATTGTAACAATCGGAAAAAAACTGATACAACTTTGGAAAGGAAAACATTCACTAACCTGAGCAGATCAGCTCCTATCACCGAGAAGCTACAGCTCACAAGAAAATATGGTAGCCAATTTTTGTCTTTAAATGTTAGAATTGATTGGGTGGTTTCTAAAAGCATTCATTGCTCTTTAAAAATATATCTTACAGTCACAGAGATGAGTGTTTTTTATTGGTATTTTATGAGGTAGGCCAACAGAAAGGATATTATCTATAATAATTGTGAAGTAGAAGGAAAATTTGATGCATCTTGATTTTTGGGCATATAGGCTACTGTAGCACACAGATATACATTGACTTAAGACACTGCATTATAGCTCTGGATATATTTATGATAGTTGACCTCCTAGAAGCAGAATTATCACCATAGTTTTAGGGTCTTTGCAGACTTTAACAGGATTTCTTACAGTATTGCTCTGCATTTATTTCCATCCATCCTCCTTTCTATTGTGTTTCTTGGTATTTGTGATCCTGTTTGTTCAATAACGTTCTTCAATAAACTTTCACAGACCACCTGGATTTAGACTAAATTTGAATCACACATTTGGACTCTGTTTACTAATTAGGCAACTTCTAAAGGTACCTTGGTTGGACTGGATTTTATTTAGGGGCATCAAAATAAAGGAACCTGAATACAACTCCACACATTTCAGATTTTTCAAATGGTTTATTTGCAAATCATGTCTCTTTCTTCCAGTTCATGTATATGTGCTACACATAAAATTCTAATAAAACCCCAAAGATTGTGTCAAAATGTAAAAAAGGTTCAAGGAGTATCGAAAGACGCTGAAATAAACACCTAAATGTAGTAATTATTGACAACTGTGATAATCTGTAACTCAATTTTATTCCATAGAGTGATTATTGTTTGCTTTGATTACATAACCTCCTCCCCACCACACAAAAAACATAATTTATATTTTAAATTGTTAAATGAATACAAAACTCCACATATTTGTCAAACATGTATAAAGAATATTAGTGAATAATGCCAAATACATTTACAAACTTAGAGTTGATCATTTAAAAGTAGAAAAGTTGTAAAATTGTTTATGTATTTGTATCTATCTTTTTCCTTATGTCTATGTTTTGTTGTTTAGTTTATTTTTACTTTCAGTGTTTTTCAAATTTACTTCGCAGAGCTCCTGTTGATCGCCTGTAGTTGCAAAGAAAATCCTCTAGGTGGTGCTCTGACAAAGCCTCTGAAACTCAATCAGAGGTTTGTAATGGCAAAGGTAAGTTGTATTTCCTTTTTTTTTTATTGGCTAGTTATCTATTTATTGCTATCTTGTATTAAAATAAAGTATTCATAATAAATTTAAACTATAATAAAAAGCTAGTATTTATTCAAAAAATTATAGGCTGTTAAAATTAAGCAGGTATTCAAAGCTAAACCCTCCCATTCTTAAACATCTTATTGTTTTTCTCTCTCAAAAGTTTACACCACAATACAGTCGTGGACAAAATCTCAACATGAAGCCGAAACAATAAAAACATGAGATGAACTAGACAAGAAATTTACTGAGATGTCACTTAATCAGTTGTCAGTTTTGGGCTGATCAGGTTACAATGTTTTGTCGTCACTATGTGATGCAACTCATTATCTGCTTTGCGCCGTATCGTTCTTCATGTTCTGGTCTGATTATCTGGGAATTATAAACATCAGGTTTAAGTATGCCTTCAGCTTTTATCTCTAATCAGCTGTCATAAATACAATCAGTAGGCCGATTAGATTCCAGTGCAGCCAGAACTTGTAAAAAATATTATTCTTTGCATGTTAAGATGAGTCAAGATTTTTTCTCTAGTGTCCTTTTATATGACTGCATGTAGAAAACTACAGTATACACTGCAACAAAATGAACAACCCTAAAATGACCTGAAAAACCTTAACATAACTGACTTGAAAAAAAGTGCTCTATTTAACAAATAGTAAAAAAATAAACCTATAAAGCATTATAGGTTTATTAATTGACACTCCCTCTACATAGTTTTGTTATCCTTTGAAAGACGACTCTCTCATTTCCTAACAGAAACAAGTTTCTTGGTTGAATAAAATTATTTCAAAACTAAATCTGCCAGGGGATTTAGTTTTGAAATAACTAAATCCCCTGGCATTTAGTTACAACCGGAAACTTACACACATTTTCCCCCCTGAAATGTTTGTAAAAACAATCTTCTCGATTCAGGTAGATTTTAAGTACAGCTAAAATCATATGGTACAGTCTATTCTTTTCACTACTGTAACTTTAACGATTTTGCTTTTCTCATCTTTCACCAAATAGTTTGGTGGTACACTTGATTTTAATTATTTCCTTCTGCAATGAACTAAGCAAGTTCTTTTTCTCCTCCTATAAGTAGATAAACATGCTCTCACAGATAAACACGTGGCTTCTACATGAATTTCTCTCCAGCCAAGACAATAAAGTTTTGTTTTTAATTATCTCACAAAGAATCTTTACAAGATGGACATAAAGGTTGTGGACGCCCAAACTATTTAAGCCCCATTTTCAGATTTTTATTGGAAAACCAGCCCTTGTAGGTAAATACCTCCAAAGCATCTTGGAGGTACATGTTTTCCCAGCAGAGGTTGTGTTTACCAGTCCCAGCTGCTGGCTGGGAGGAAATGGGAGAAACAGGGTGGATCCGGCACAGGAATGTTACTGGAGCTGCAATACATGTCATGCCACAGAGACAATAAACTCAAATTAGCCGTTAAATTCAACTCAAGGCACAAAAAAAAAAAAAAAAAAAAAAAAGCCTTTGTGAGACAACATGTCGAAGCTCTTAGAGCAAAACCAATCAGGCATAAAAAATGGCCTATATGATTGTTACATTTAGTAATTCAACTGAAGGAATATCCAAAGATCTTCTAAAACTTTGAAGGAAGTTCTGAAAACTTCGGTTGCACGAGTTCATCCATCACTGACGAAGGTCAAGGTGCTGATGAACAAACTTATTACTGAGGTAAATAATCTAGAAATGCAAAATTAAGGCTCTTGTGTCCCAAGCAGGACTCACAATAGCAGCAAATAGGTTTCACAAAAGCAGCTTCTACAAAAAATAGACATGTGCAAAGATATTAAGTTACTATCATCTTAGAGAAACAACCCTGCATTGGAACATTTTTAATTTTAAAGCGTCTAGTTCTGATTTGGAAGGAAAATGTAAGTAATAATTACACTTAAGAATAATTATTCTTCCTTATTTTCCTGACCCAATCTCAACTGCAAATTATGTTGCCTTCATTTTACCTCAAAGAAGGAAGATAGGGTCAGTAGTTTTATGACACAGTTGTAAATAAGAACTTGATCTTAATTTGACCTTTGTGGTTAAATAAAAGATACAATAAAAACTTTAACCTTGTTCTACTAGTACATTTTTAAAGGTTACACATATGCTCCCTTAGTAAAGGTGTGTAAAAAGCCTAAACAAAAATTATTCACTTATTTGTTTTAGAATATAGAAATAGTTTTGGGGGTTTTTTTCATTATTTTTGACAGATTAACTGATTATTTTGATAATTGTAAATAAATCAAAAAGCCATTTGAAATCGAAACAGAAGTTAGCGAAGTGGATCAACACTGAGTCCTGAATTTATAAATCCTGACAAGGTGATTGATTATTTATTAATAACCTGCAGGTGATTACATCACAGGAGGGCTCCTATCTACTGTGTGCTATCTGTACATAAATTGATCCAGATGAAAAGGCACCAACTGTTCATAGACAACCTGCAGATGAAGAAAATGTAAGCTTGACCATAAAACTGCAGGGTCAGTCTTTTTCTATCAGTTTGACATGTCCCCGTTTTATCTTCAGGGTCAAATACAATAAATTCACTTTGGGGGTTATTGGGGGTTATTGATTAAGCGACAGTACGCCTGTGATATTTTAACTTATTCAAGGTAAGTCAATGACGTAACATTAAGACGTCAGAGAAATGTGCAAACCTGTGTGAAAACGTTTTTCTTCTATCTGATCTTTGTCTTTAAATGAGGAGGGTGGTAACAGCTACATAACATATTTACCAATCACGTGTTTGTGGCTTGGAAACACAAAACAGCCAACCACACTGCAGCAATTTAACGTTTTTAGGCACCTATGGGATGAAGACAACTTGCTGAAGATCAAACAGGGATAAGAATGGGGAAGAAAAGAGATTTAAGTATCTTTAAACATGTTCTGGATCATCAACCGCTCTGCTGTCACAAAATGTTAGTGAATTTTAAAATGGCACAGCCTACATTAGCAGGGCTACTGACCATGTCGATCCATTTTGGGCTCTAATAATCTCAAACTCGTTCCATGAAATGGTTCCATGTAGGGCTGAAACGATTCCTCGATTGATTCTAGTACCTCGATTATTAAAATTCCTCGAGGAAAATTTATCTGCCTCGAAGCTTCGGTAATTTATGTTTTATTGTTTAGCGCACCGTGTTCCGGCAGGAACATTACTTGCGTTGCACAGAGCTCTCACTTCCGCCTCTGAGTTGTTGACGAAAGCTAAGTTTTAGCGGCATAACGTCCCATCTTCAAGTTCGGCCAGGGGGGATTTTATTGATTTATGATAATGTCCGGGTTTTCATCGTTTTGGGGGACCAATAAGCATCT